>JAVTVY010036516.1:0-16817 GCA_036873755.1 Hanleya hanleyi
ATTCAATGAATGGGCTTGGTACTCAGTCGAATACGTCGAGCTTAAGATGTAGAAAACTTAGATTACTCATAATCTGCCGCTCTTAACACTACTGATCTCACTGATGGACTGGCAGATGCAGACATTTAATAATAGTATATTGAACAAAATAATATGTTGTATACATGTTGTGGGAGTCACTCCCTTATACAGTGTTATTGTAGGTTTCATTCTAAAGTTTTGAATGGTCAATCCAAAGATGGTTATAAAGTTAACGGCAACTGTATTTGAGAGTTTGGGAACAGGTTTTAGAGCCAATCTACTCATTTTCGTAAAAATGCTAAGCATACTATAATTTTGATGTGTGGATGCGTTTTTTTGTCCGTTTGTTTGTTTGTTTGGCTCCTATAACTACGGAGCCGTAAAAGGGACATGGAAATTATTTTTTTCAGCCCCAATTTTTTTTTTTTTTTTTTTTAACTCGTTATAACGACTTATTTTTTTTATATTTTTTTTTAAGTCGTTATAACGACTTAAAAAAAACACACAAAAAATAGGGGCTGAAATTTTTTTTTTTTTTATTTTTATTTTTTTTTATTATGTCGTTATAACGACTTAATTGACCAATGAAATTGCAGCATTAAGTCGTTAGAACGACTTATTAAGTCGTTATAACGACTTAATCCGCCAATGAAATTCCGTCTTACTTCTGCCGCTTTTATTTTGTTAGCTGACAACTCCCCGGTGAAACAGCGTTTAGATAGGCACTATCAAGAGCAGATCTACGGGGGTGAAGTCAGGAACCCGCCCCCCATCAGACCTGTAAAATAAATGAGAGAGATCAGCGAACCCTGGAATTTTCGCGTAGAAATAATATCTTGAAATTTATAAGTAAAATAAACGAATGTGGATTATGTAATCAGAGTATCTATTGATATATTAAACGAAGACATCTATTTATGTGGTTTGTAGGCGTAACTATATTTAAGAAATAAATGTTAGTTTTCAAAGTCACCTCTAACTGCCCAGATAATGGATGGTAAAACGGAATTGCCTGTTGTTTGGGACGAGCCGCAGGCTGAGGTCTAAAACAGCAAGGCAATTCCGTTTTACCATCCATTATCTTGGCAGTTAGAGGACGGAAAACTAATATTTATTTCTATTCTAAAGCATCATTTATAAATGTTACCATGCTAAATAAAAGAAAAAATGTGGCCATCGTACTCATTTGAAATTCAGTTCCCCCTGACAACAAACTCGGATAGACCCGTCCAGATCATCTTTTCTGATGTTCCACTGGGGCCGGTCCATTCTCTCAGGCGAGGGGTGTGGAGAGGGGGGGGAGGGGGATAATGAAGCTCAGGGAACGATATTCCTGTATTTCAGCGCAGAGACAATTTTTACTCTCGTTTTAAAAATTTCAGACTGCATTTAGACGCGATCATATGTGCGATGAAGAATCATTTATAACAGATTCCAATAATTATTTCACACCTATTACGGCGTTGCACTGTATGACCTCGAGACAGTTGCTATCACAGTTTTGCTGACTCCGCCCTCGAGCAGCGCGTGAGTTTACAGCCGACACAAGAACACTACCGAATGATTGTGATGGATTCTGAAATTCTGGAAGATTTTTTATTTTATGAGATAAGATATACACTCCCTGAAATTTTCTTTCGACGTGCCAGGCAATTTACAGCACCATATATCAACATATTTAGCTAAAACAGGTACACCGCCTCCTGTGAACAGCGGTCCGACTGAAATCTATCTTAAGTGACAGCTGTTGTCATTGCAATGTTACGATTTCTGTACGTGTGTCATTCATAAATTTACTACGATTGGCACGCCCTCGGATACACAGACTCTGCGAGACGACAAGAATCATGCGAAATAATTCGCATTTGTTAGCCTTTCGAATCGCAAAACTAAGTGAAAACAGATAATGTACTCAATAATCTATTGAAAGTCGAAAATCGCGAGTAATTCCCACTTATAGCCATTTACTATTGAGCAGACGATGCGATAACCTATCCACCCCGGCCAAATCGTATTTGGAATAGGTCCATTTTGGGTACTATATCGTCCAATATAGGACAGCAATTTCCCTATGCTTTCAATGCTAAAGATCAGGCAGATGCTTTAGAATTCGATGTTGAATATGCAAACATTATGGCTACGAGCGCTCCACGTGTGAAGTGTTAGTCCTGATTTGTATGTGTTTTACCAGAATGTCAAATGGGGGCATACGGTCTGATACTTTTCAATATCGATGCGTGCTTATGCGAAACAAAAGTGAAAGTTAATCTACATACATTATGTTCAATTTATTTTGTTTTGGTGCATTTTGACGGTATATTTTCTGTTTGTTTTGAATGAACATTAAACCGTTGCTCGATCCGGAGCTCAGTTCCCACTCTCATGTTTTTGATTGCATGGGTCTCTCCATTTTTCATAACTAGATGTAAAACTCCATAAGTTCAGTCTTGTTCAATCTATGAACGGCTCTCCGAGAAAGTGTCGAATTTACGCATGCAAACGCTGTGTTGTGGTGCATTATGATAGTAGGATTACGGCACTTGTATCACATGTGTTATTCTCTGCGACAAATCATCAAAACTATAATCCAGTGTTTAGCCCCTCAACCCATCCCACCCCTCTCCCCCGGCTCCGCCGTGCCTGAATAGGTGTTAGTAAAATCCGTCTGCATTTCACATTTTTTTCGCTTGGCTGTTTAGGAGTGGACTACGGCTACCTATACAATTATCAGCATGTCTGACCCATTTTTAATTCTTTGAAGTGAGCCGCCATACCGCCCGAGCCAACGCTACACGCTCCTCAATTATCTGTAATGGAGGGTGGCGAGCAAAACAATTTGGCGATATTATCGGACCAACACAGAGAAGCCATGTGAATTGGCAGGTTTGGGCATAGAGTCATAGGGGTGCCTTTTAGTCGGCAGACGTCGGCAACTTTTCCCACCTCTATAGCCTACATATCTCTCCAATTTATCCAAAGTTTATTACTTCAATACTGCATATCTAAACGCTGTTTTGAGGGCAGTTGTCAGTTAACAAAACAAAAGCTGCAGAAGTAAGACGGAATTTCATTGGTCAATTAAGTCGTTCTAACGACTTAATAAGTCGTTCTAACGACTTAATAAGTCGTTCTAACGACTTAATGCTCGAATTTCATTGGTCAATTAAGTCGTTATAACGACATAATAAAAAAATAAAAAAAAAAAAAATAAATAGGTCGTTTAACGACTTAATAAGTCGTTCTAACGACTTAATGCTGCAATTTCATTGGTCAATTAAGTCGTCATAACGACATAATAAAAAAAAATAAAAAAAAAATTTCAGCCTCTATTTTTATTTTTTTTTTATTTTTTAAGTCGTTATAACAACTTAAAAAAAATTTAAAATAAAATAAGTCGTTATAACGACTTAAAAAAAAATAATTTCCATGCCCCTTTTACGGCACCCTATATAACTCCTCAAACGCTGGACAGAACTAGAGGTTCCGCTTTGACCCTTGAGTTGCCGCTCCGGCATGAAGCCTATGCTGGTTGTTTTTTTAAGCAAAAACATACGTCTCCCCCAACCTCCCACCTTGCCTTGAGTGGGCACATAATGTAAGCGCAAGTGCTATAAAATGAATGTAGCAATAAGTATCCTAAACAAAGCTGCGCATCTAAAAATATTAATTACAATGAGGCGATTTTCATTGTTGCAGTAACCCAGTGAGGTGTCGGGATTTATATAGCAATGAGTGGATTGCCGAAATCTACAGCGTCCAACCAATGTGAAATACATGTAATTGTGAAGCATCAACTATTTCGAAACTGATCACATTATAGGAAAGATGCAAAACATACAAGAGCCACACCTATAGTATACATGCTGTACCGTATAGAAGTTTCATGCATCTGCCTTCAGTAGTTTCCAAGATATGGAGTGAACAAAAATTGGACAGACAGATAAGCAAATTTTGCATGGACCCATGCAAGCAGTAGCTCACACCAAAACCTAATTAGATCATAAGGCCATTTCAATGAAGCTTCCATCCAAGTTTGGCGAAATTTCATCCAGCAGTTCTCCACATATCTTGTAGACAAGAGTAGTCCTGTACATACAAGTAACAAAGCTGGACATCAGAAACAGATGGATGCACGCGAACAAACCAAAACCTAATCAGATGAGGAGGCCATCACGATAAAGCTGCCATCCAAGTTCGGAAAAATTCCATCCAGTAGTTCTTCAGATATTTTACAGACAAGGCTTGTCTATTACATGTACAAGTAGACAGACGGATGAACACCAAACACGCGCGCACACCAAAAGATAATAAGATGCGGAGGCCATTCCAATAAAGATTCCATGGTGGAGTTCACCAGAGGCTATCACGATGAAGCTTCCATCCAAGTTCGGGGACATTCTCCAGATATCTTACAGACAAAAGGCCTGTCTATACATGTATAAGTAGATGGACAGGCAGACAGACAACATACCGCGACGAAAATACATGCATGCATACCGAAACCTAATCAGATGAGCCCATTGCAATCAAGCTTCCACCCAAGTTTGGCGAAATTCCGTGGGGTAGTTGTCCAGATATCTTGCTGACAAGGCTTGTATATACATGTACAAGTAGATGGACGGACGGATGGACACGAATGAACGCTCGCACACACACACCAAAACCTAATCAGATGAGGGGCTATCCCAATGAAGCTTCCATCCAAGTTTGGTGAAATTCCGTCGAGTAGTTTTCCAGATATCTTGCAGACGAGGTCTGTATATACATGAACAATTAGATGGACGGACGAACGATGGACATGGATAAATGCACACACACCCAAACCTAAACAAATGAGGGGGCTATCACAATGAACCTTCCATCCAAGTTTGTTGAAATTCTGTCCAGTAGTTCTTCAGATATCTTGCAGAAAGGGCCTGTATATACATATACATGTACAAGTACATGGACAGACGGACGGACACCGAACATGGACGAACGCACACACAAACCAAAACCTAATCAGATGAGAGGGCTATCCCAATAAAGCTTCCATCCAAGTTTGGTGAACTTCCGTCAAGTAGTTCTCCAGATATCTTGCCGACAAGGCCTGTATATACATGTACAAGTAGATGAACGGACGGACGGACACCGGACATGGATGAATGCATGCACACATACACCAAAACCTGATCAAATTAGGGGGCTATCCCAATGAAGCTTCCATCCAAGTTTGGTAAAATTCCATCCAGTAGTTCTCAAGATATCTTGCAGACAAGGCCTGTATATACATGTACAAGTAGATGGGCGGACGAACGGACACCGGACACGGATGAACGCACGCACACACACCAAAACCTAATCAAATGAGGGGGCTATCCCAATGAAGCTTCCATCCAAGTTTGGTGAAATTCCGCCCAGTAGTTCTCAAGATATCTTGCAGACAAGGCCTGTATATACATGTACAAGTAGATGGACGGACGGACGGACATTGGACACGGACGAATGCACCTACACACACCAAAACCTAATCAAAAGAGGGGGCTATCCCAATGAAGCTTCCATCCAAGTTTGGTGAAATTTCATCCAGTAGTTCTCAAGATATCTTGCAGACAAGGCAAGGGGACGGACAGACATCCATCCAGACAGACATCCATCCATCCAGA
Source organism: Hanleya hanleyi (assembly GCA_036873755.1). NCBI lineage: Eukaryota > Metazoa > Mollusca > Polyplacophora > Lepidopleurida > Hanleyidae > Hanleya > Hanleya hanleyi. The sequence continues at coordinate 5,667 of JAVTVY010036516.1, forward strand.
CAGACAGACAGCACAAACACTAGATGTCTCCCCCCAACATAGTTGGGGGAGACATAATGAGTCGAGAATTGATGGTTGTACTTTCCCGGAGGTTGGGACTGTGTTTCCCTAAGTTATAAGTATGTATAGAATATTCCATATACATTCATTGAAGAATGAATATGTATGCAGGGGTTGTATGTAGTATGGTCTGAATAACTAGATACACGCGTCAGATCCGACATTTAGTAGCTAGCAGTCGCCCATAATGACTTTCCGCGTGCATACTCAAGCGACTTTCCTTTATCATAAGTATTAGTACACTGTATAACGGTACAGTATAGATCCCATCATGACCATATAGCCTGAATGCAAAGGCTTTCGCGGTTTGGACTTCGTACGCGACTCCTGCGAACCCCATTGTGATACCCGTTCTTATCTCACGGAGTTATATATTTCAGTTCCTGAACTTCTTAACGACTTGATTGGTATCTATCAAATTCGCCGTTCATGGGTCTCAAGGTTTACCAAGACAAGGGGAAAAATATGTTTCTAGCCATTTACAATCAGTTCTTGTTATAAATTGTTCATATAGTGTCAAATTGAAATAAGTCTGTTGGGGGAACATCTGCGATAAAAGCGCGGCTGAGATACTAAGACTACGTCCGAGAATCCACCGTATTCTCGAGTCTGAATCTGAGGTGCCGCGGGAAGCTTTCCTGTGGGGCGATATGGATGATGTTTTGTTAATCGCCAGACGGCGTCAATTTTTCCTCCCTCTTTCATATCGCTCCAATTTGGGATGAGCAACAGTCCAATTTTCTCAAACTACATCTTTATTTCTCTTGATAACAGATGATGAAGTATTTCAGAGTGACCAAAAACTCGACCAGTGGTCAGAATATGGTGTCCTTGAATTTTTCACTCTGTTCCTTTGTTTTTCATAAACTTTCACATTTTACAAAACGTTTGCATTTTCTGATGAAATAGCAAATATGGTATGTATTTTGACAGTGCGAGAAAGGTGTTGCGATGAAAATGGCCGACAGCCTCTCCCACCTACTTGAATAGATGCTCAGCCGAACGGCATAGATCATAATATCATCAGCAAACGCTGCTAACCGTGAATGTGACCATCCACGTGTGAGCAGTATTTCTACTCGCATTGTTTGTGTACGAAAACTACTAGAGATAGAACTCCAATGGAATTTGACGGACATAAAATGAATAGAGAAATCTTAAAGACTATCTGGCCTGGAAGGGGAATATTATGGCCCCCGATACCAAACTTGAGTTCACATCTCCAGAACGAAGAGAAGAGGAGAGTTGACACTTTCTTACATTCCCGCCAATCTTATTGGCGTCTTTATGAGACTCTTTACTTAATCCTAGGTACAAACCGAATGACCACAATTATGCTAGAACAAATGAATCATCATTCATAAAGTTCAAATCTGATATAAAAGAAGATCCAGAATTGTTTTGGACGTCATCGTTTGCTGTGTCGAAACTGTGTCTATTTGATGATTAAAGCTAAAAATATGTCGATTCTGAAATCCATTCTGCTATTTCTCTTGCCGACATTGCCACAACTGCTTACTGAAAAACGAGTTACCACCATTATATGTTGACAACAAATTTCATGTGAGAGCTGTTAGCCAAGTGAGGTGGTTGTAACGATCTTTAATCCCATTTACTCAAAAAGATATTCGTGCATTCTCCCGTGGTTCATCACCGGATACAGGATAGTACTGAGCATGCACCGCGTTGGCGTGACTGTGTGTGTCGTTGCTTTTGCAAATTGTGACCATTTGAAACAAACTGTGGTATACCGGTACACGTCCTCTCTGGATGAAGATAGAGGTCAGAAACACAAAGCTTAAACGGATTGCGATTCGAAGTTCATGTGTTCTAGTTTGGATTACAATTCAGCATGAAAGAAACTGGAATGGGGGAGAAAACTGCAGACGAAACACAGAGATTTGCGTAGCGCTTTGGGGCTCGGCAATACTCCAAACAAACTGATCCTGTGTTATAGGTCTGCACTCTTTAGGAGTAATTTATTGGATTTGTATCAGTGTGCATTTCTCTTCATTTATAATCTTAATGTTTCTTCTTGGTTTCATAATTAAGGAGGTTTTGGCAGGACCTCCTACATTAAAATTGACAGACAGTCCGGCTCTACCGTGGGTCACGTGATACAGTTATTTGTCACTTCAAATATGGAGAGTTCCACTTGCAATATCTGACATCTTCAGTTTTTATTTTTGTCGATTTCTACTTGTTTGGCATAGAAAATGAGATAATAACCACACTAACATAATCATTTATTGAACCTTTCAAACGGAATGCATCTACAGGTTGGACATACAATGCAGATAATATCCACAAGTTGAACTACATGTGTTTAGTCTCCACCTCTGTTATGCAGTGTTGTGGTTCCAGGGTCACATCAGTTTTCTAGTATTCAAACCATTCGGTCATGGAGACAGAGTCTAACATTTTATATTTGTGCAAGCACAAAAAAACTACACCCCCCCCCCCGCAAAAAGGCAGAGACAGATACAAAAAACGAGTTAAGCGAAAAACCTATATCTGTATTGAATGCAGATTTTACTTTCCAATAAGAATGAGGGGCATACTTGCTCATTCCATCATCCCAATTAAGTCATGGTTCATTTATCAAATCCGAGCCATGACGGATAGCTTGTACACCGCAACCAATATCAGCCACTTCAATCGGAAATATTCGTGAGCTTATGACCGTGTCTAAACTATTAGTCCATGAGCCAGACCAGATATCGGTACCACCTGGGGTGGCAAATTCTCATTATGATTTTTTGGAAGCCCTATATCCATAAATGAGAAAAAACTTTGAAAGCAATCCCGGACTCACAGCTTAATGGTAGTAATCACCTCTTAACGATGGACGCCCGAGTCCAATCTGAAGGACCAGATTTGGGGGTAGGGGAAATATAAAGTTGAATATCTTTGCAAGTAATGGTGATATAGTGACATTTGGCCACTCGAAATGTTGGTAATTTGATCCTCTATATGGTGGTATCTGTTATATGCTAATTTTTGAATTATGTAGGTCACCAAAGGTCAAAAGGTCACGAAATCTGAATCCTGACTAAAATGTGACCACCTGTAGGAAAACACGCTGCAAATACCATACCAATGGGATTTTCTCAACGTAAATGGGTTCAAATGGAAGCCAAGAAGTACCCAAGTCTATAATAAGTCTAAACAAGTGGAGTTTAATATTATTTAGACGGTGGCACAGAACTATTTTTGACGTATTTTCAAAAATGGTCTTTTTATTGCGCTAAAAACAGGCAAAAATTGTATGAAGTGGGACAGCATGAAATTAGTTGCATATTTTGAGAAATAACTACTCCAAGTGCTAATGGCCATGTCTTAGGTCTATTCAGTGATTAGCTAAGCTAGATTTCGAGGTAATTAGGTCACCAGAGGTCAAGGGCAAAGATTGTCAATTATTATTTTTCTACATTTTTACTTGGGACTTTCATATTACAATGTATTTACATGGCAACAAGTTTCAAGCATAGAGCATCAGAGCCATCGCTGGTTCACCCTGTACCGTATAGCCCGTAGGGCATAGGGTACACCAGGATGCGAGTGCATCAGGTATGGGTGTCCGCAGGGGTCAAAGGTCATCGTCCTCCAAATCCCTTTTATCGCTCGTTAAGGCGCTGAGACGGGCGGTATGGCGTAAAGATAGGGCGTTAAGGCGTTGAGACGGGCGTTAAGGCGTAACGACGGGCGTTGACAGCGTTACTGCATTTCGATGTATTGGTGGCAATTTCATGAAATCAGACCTTCTGAGCTAGTTCACCAGGGCGTTGAAGCGTTAAGCAAAGCGTTGATGGGCGTTACTGTCTATAAATGCAAGCGTATTCCCAAATCCCCTGGGGTGGCAAATTCTCGTTATGTTTGTTGGAAGTGCTGTATCCATAGATGCAAAAAAAACTTTGAAAGCAATCCGGGACTCACAGCTTAAAGGTAGTAATCACCTCTTCAAGATGGACACCGGAGTCCAATCTGAGAGACCAGATTTTGGGGTAGGGGAAATATAAAGTTGAATAACTTTGCAAGTGATGGTGATATAGTGACATTTGGCCACTCGAAATTTTGGTAATCTGATCCTCTATATGTTGGTATCTGTTATATGCTAATATGTAGGTCACCAGAGGTCAAAAGGTCACGAAATCTGACCCCTGTCTAAAACGTGATCATCTGTGGAAAACTCGCTGCAGATACCATACCAATGGGACTTTCTTAACCTAAATGGGTTGAAATGGAAGCCGAGAAGTACCCAAGTCTATAATAAGTCTAAACAAGTGGAGTTCATTATTATTGAGACTGTGGCACAGAACTGTTTTGACGCATTTTCAAAAATGGTCTTTTTATTGCGCTAAAAACAGGCAAAATCGTATGAAGTTGGACAGCCTGAAATTAGTTGCATATTTTTACAAATAACTACCCCAAATGCTAATGGTCATGTCTGATGGATTTTATTCAGGGATTAGTTAAGCTACATTTCGAGGTAATTAGGTCACCAGAGGTCAAGGGCAAAGATTGTGAAATATTAATTTTCTACATTTTTACATTGCAACCAGTCTCAAGTATCAGAGCATCAGAGCCATCGTGCCCGTAGGGCCCGTAGGGCATAGGGTACACCAGGATGCGAGTGCACCAGGTATGGGTGTCCGCAGGGGTCAAATTACAAGCGTCTAGTCCGTCATTCATAATCCAGCCGTCGTCCATTAGAGAATATCCGCGTCCATAATCCAAAGACCTATTCCATTTTCCACATAACAGTATTAGCACCAAATTCAAAAAGACAATCATAGTGTACATAAACATAGGCTTGTTTCCTGCAAGAGAGAAGCGGTCAACAGTTTTCAATGATGCCGGCAAGACATCATGATGTTCCAAAAATATCAAATCCGTATCGCTGATCAGTATTCTTAATCCATAATATTCGTTGTAAAGTCGTCATCTAAAGAATGATGTATCTCAGTCACGCTTTGATTGTGACTGTTCATATGAGTACCATGAGGATCTTGAAGTACATGGGTTCATACGGCCCCTAGCCCCGGGTTAAGCGGAATTAGACACAAGTTACGAAACGTAGCGCCATAGATCTTGCACGCTACGTTCGTATTTTGCTATCAGCATGCGATATGTATCGCCAAATTTGAGAAACTTTGAGTGAAGGCGCTTGGTGGAATAGCCCTGTTTTATAAGTTTCTGCAACAATGTTTTGTGACGTTGATTAAAATCATCACATTTAGCACAGGATCTAGCAAATGCTACTAAGCGAGATATATATACGCCATATGCAGGTCCCACTGGAATATTACTATCCAGTAAGGGATAGTTTACGATGTCGAAATTGTAATCATCTCTTTTGTCATAAAGTCGACGAGAGAGAATGCCCGCTTCATTTTTATAGAGATAGAGATCTAAATAAGATGTGCCTGTAGGGCTATCTGTAGTTTCCTTCAAATCCAGTGAAGGTGGATATATATCCTTCACTGCGTCATTTATATAGCGATTATCCACAGCGAGAAGATCGTCTATATAGCGTTTGGTGAATGAGAAGGAACGGGCTTTGAATGGATCGGTTTTTGAAAGCGCCTGCATATAGTCATATTCATAAGAGAACAGATACAGGTCAGCCAACAGGGGTGCACAATTAGTACCCATTGGAATACCTATATGCTGCTGATATATTGTGTTGCCAAATTTCACATAGATATTTTTAATGAGAAATTCAAGCAACTCTATAAACAAAGAAATATCCCATGAATGATATCTCTTGTATGTAGTCGAGCTAAAGAATGCTTTATGGCTTCCGACATTAATATATCTACGATCAGTTTTCTTGAACACAGATACTATTAATGAACTTATACGGTCAATAAGGTCCTGATGAGGGATTGTAATATAGAGAGTCGAGAAATCCCATGTGGATACATGTCTGTACGGTATGTGACCTTTAGCATCAAGTTCTTCCGTAAGACATTTTGAGTTTTTCAATATCCACATACATTCAACGCCAGAGTTCTTAGAAATAGTGGCGCAATACCTTTCCCAAAATGAGGTCCATCGTCCTCAAAATCCCCTTTATCGATCGTTAAGGCGCTGAGATGGGCGTTAAGGCGTAAAGATAGAGCGTTGAGACGGGCGTTAAGGCGTAACGACGGGCGTTGACGGCGTCACTACATTTCCATGTATCGGTGGCAATTCCATGAAAATCAGAACTTCTGAGCTAGTTCACCAGGGCGTTGAAGCGTTAAGCTAAGCGTTGATGGGCATTACTGTCTATAAATGCAAGCGTATTCCCAAAACACGCACAGTCGACGTTCAGGCGTCAACGTGGCTTATACTTGCTCTAAGTGCGAACGATACGATAGGATGCGACACGAGAGAAATATACATGGGATTGAAGACTCCGAGGGACAAGAACCCGATACAGATAGTGATGAGAGTCCATCGAGTGATACCGAAACAGAGATTGCTGAGAGTCTATCCACTGATACCGAAACAGAGATTGCTGAGAGTTTATCTAGTGATACGGAGAGCTTGACCTGAGATAGTCAGCGTACGTCCGAAGAAAGTGAGGCAGAACCTACCTTCTGGGATCGTATTGTGAGAGCAGCTATCAATACTCACGCAGCAGCAATCGAGGACGCCGGAAAGGATAACTTACAACAGCCAAATGCGCCCCGGCGTCAGGAAAACAGCCATGGCGATCTATGAACAGTATACCTTACTATCGCTTGAAATGAAAGGCGACCCCACGCACAGGTCCATCATGAAAACCAAGCGTCACTTTGAAGAGGATATGGGGCTACCACACACCGAGGCTCTGGAAAATGCTATCAGGGTGCGCAAACAACTCTTTCAGGATATGCTGCTTCAGTGGTATCCTGAACTGCCCGACCATGGCCTGATGGGGCCAAAATGGTCCAAATGAACTCCCAGAGTGAGTGAGTGAGTGAGTGAATGAGGCATGTCCAACGCCCGTCTTAACGCATGGACGCACTAGCGATGGTGAGTGAGTGACTGAGTTTACGAGTAGTAGCCAAAGTGGATATTTTGGAGGTTTGAAGGAAGGTGTTGGGGTAGAAATGGATCACTTTGGGTCCGAATGCGTCGTTTGAAGTGGCATCTTGTAGCAACACCCGCGAACGCCAAGCTCAACGCTTCAACGCCCTGGTGAATTAGCCCAAAAGCTCTGATTTTCATGGAATTGTCACTAATTCATTGGAAAAACAGTGACGCCCGTCAACGCCCTTCATTACGCCTTGACGCCCTAGCATAACACCTTGACGCCGCCATGCTACAGACGGGAGAGAGAACAGCAACAACAAGGATGACAGATGAGAGAACAACAACAACAACAGCCGCGTTGGACATGTTTACAATTCAAGAAGACTCTTGTCCGATCGGAGGCCGCCATTTGGCGCTGCATCTGTCATATTCTCGGCTGCTCTTGTCCAATCATAAGCCGTCCTTTGAGAAAGTTCCATCTTTGCTCGGTGTGACCTAAGCATCATCGGGCAGTTCAGGATACCACTGACGCAGCATGTCCTGAAAGAGTTGTTTGCGCATTCTGATCGGATTTTCCAGGGCCTTGGTGGGAGGTAGCTCCATATCCTCTTCCAAGTGACGCTTGGTCTTCATGATGGACCTGTGCGTGAGGTCGCCTTTCATTCCAAGCGGTAGTCAGGTATACTCTTCATAAATCGCCATGGCCGTTCTCTTGATACAGGGGCGCATTTGGGTGTATGCCTGTTGTAAGTTAATCCTGTCCGGCGTTCTCGATTGCTGCAGAGTGAATATAGATAGCTGCTCTCACAATACGATCCCAGAAGGTAGGTACTGCCTCACTTTCCCCGGACATAGGCTGACTATCTGAGGTGAAGCTCTCCGTATCACTAGATAGAATCGCAGCAATCTCTGTTTCGGTATCAGTCGATGGACTCTCATCAGTCTCTGTATCGGCTTCTTGTGCCTCGGGGTCTTCAATCCCATGTATATTTTTTTCGTGTCGCATCATATCTTAACGTCTGATGAACGTGCGTTCGCACTTAGAGCAAGTATAAGCCATGTACGGTTGAATGTCGACTGTGCGTGTTTTGGGAATAAACTTGCTCTTATAGACGGTAACGCTCATCAACGCTTAGCTTAACGCTTCAACGCCCTCGTGAACTAGCTCAGAAGCTCTGATTTTCATGGAATTGCCACCAATACATCAAAATGCTGTGACGCCCGTCAAAGCCCGTAGTTACGACTTAACACCCGTCTCAACGCCTTAACGCCCTATCTGTACGCCTTAACGCCCGTCTCAGCGCCTTAACGAGCGATAAAGGGGATTTGGAGGATGATTGACCTTTGATCCCTGCGGACACCCATACCTGGTGCACTCGCACTCTGGTTTACCCTTTGCCCTACGGGCTATACGGTACAGGGTGCACCAGCGATGTCTCTGATGCTCTATACTTAAAACTGGTTGCAATGTAAATACCTTGTAATATGGAAGTCCCAAATAAAAATGAGGAAAATTAATAATTGAGAATCTTTGACCTTGACCTCTGGTGACCTAATTACCTGGAAATTTAGCTTAACTAACCCCTGAATAGACCTAAGACATGACCATCATCATATGGAGTAGTTATTTGTCAAAATATGCAACTAATTTCAAGCTGTCTAACTTCATACAATTTTGCCTGGTTTTAGCGCAATAAAAAGACCATTTTTGAAAATGCATCAAAAACAGTTCTGTGCCACGGTCTAAATAATAATAAACTCCACTTGTTTAGACTTATTATAGACTTGGGTACTTCTTGGCTTCCATTTGAACCCATTTAGGTTAAGAAAGTCCCATTGGTATGGTATCTGCAGTGAGTTTTCCTACAGGTGGTCACGTTTTAGACAAGGTTCAGATTTCGTGACCTTTTGACCTCTGGTGACCTACATGAGTGAAATATTAGCATATAACAGATACCAACATATAGAGGATCACATTACCAACATTTCGAGTGGCCGAATGTCAATATATCACCATTACTTCCAAAGAAATTCGACTTTATATTTCCCCTACCCCCAAATCTGGTCCCTCAGATTGGACACTGGTGTTGGTCTTTAAGAGGTGATTACTACCACTAAGCTGTGTGTCCCGGATTGCTTTCAAAGTTTTTTTCCATCTAAGGATATAGGACTTTCGAAAAAACATAATGAGAATTTGCCACCCCAGGTGGTACCAATTGATGAAATTTTGGGGTCTGGCTCATGGACTATTAGTCTTGCTGTTTACATATCTCCAGAAACTCTTTGGACTGTCTTTTACTTCCTCCGAAAACTTCCTCTCATAGAATTCCTGTGCATTTCTGGTTGTATTTGTAGCATTTCTTCTCGCTCTCCTGTACTCGGCCAGGTCGCTATCGCTATTTGACCTTCGATATCGCCTCCACATCCTACGCTTCTCCCGAACTGCCTCTCTCGCTCTACTGTTCATCCATGGAGTCTTTTTAGATTTGTGCCTCTTGTTGGGTCTTACAGGGACATGTCTTGCCATGGATTCCCTCAGGTGGCCATGAAGAAGGTTCCAACACGATTGTACATCCTTGTCTACAAAGTCCAGCTCCCAGTTACCGATTGCCAATTCCTCTCTCATACTTCTAATATCAGCGCTGCTCTCAGGTAGGTCTAAGTAACAACAGAAGTCAAAGTCACACTTTCCCAAAGATGGATACTGTCTGATATTCTGGACCATGTCTTCTTCCATGGTAAACACTAAATCCAATTTGCTTGGCTGCTGTCCGTCGCGATACCTCATTATGTTTTTTCGAAAGTCCTATATCCTTAGATGGAAAAAAACTTTGAAAGCAATCCGGGACACACAGCTTAGTGGTAGTAATCACCTCTTAAAGACCAACACCAGTGTCCAATCTGAGGGACCAGATTTGGGGGTAGGGGAAATATAAAGTCGAATATCTTTGCAAGTAATGGTGATATATTGACATTCGGCCACTCGAAATGTTGGTAATGTGATCCTCTATATGTTGGTATCTGTTATATGCTAATATTTCACTCATGTAGGTCACCAGAGGTCAAAAGGTCACGAAATCTGAACCCTGTCTAAAACGTGACCACCTGTAGGAAAACTCACTGCAGATACCATACCAATGGGACTTTCTTAACCTAAATGGGTTCAAATGGAAGCCAAGAAGTACCCAAGTCTGTAATAAGTCTAAACAAGTGGAGTTTATTATTATTTAGACCGTGGCACAGAACTGTTTTTGATGCATTTTCAAAAATGGTCTTTTTATTGCGCTAAAACCAGGCAAAATTGTATGAAGTTAGACAGCTTGAAATTAGTTGCATATTTTGACAAATAACTACTCCATATGATGATGGTCATGTCTTAGGTCTATTCAGGGGTTAGTTAAGCTAAATTTCCAGGTAATTAGGTCACCAGAGGTCAAGGTCAAAGATTCTCAATTATTAATTTTCCTCATTTTTATTTGGGACTTCCATATTACAAGGTATTTACATTGCAACCAGTTTTAAGTATAGAGCATCAGAGACATCGCTGGTGCACCCTGTACCGTATAGCCCGTAGGGCAAAGGGTAAACCAGAGTGCGAGTGCACCAGGTATGGGTGTCCGCAGGGATCAAAGGTCAATCATCCTCCAAATCCCCTTTATCGCTCGTTAAGGCGCTGAGACGGGCGTTAAGGCGTACAGATAGGGCGTTAAGGCGTTGAGACGGGTGTTAAGTCGTAACGACGGGCTTTGACGGGCGTCACAGCATTTCGATGTATTGGTGGCAATTCCATGAAAATCAGAGCTTCTGAGCTAGTTCACCAGGGCGTTGAAGCGTTAAGCTAAGCGTTGATGAGCGTTACCGTCTATAAGAGCAAGTTTATTCCCAAAACACGCACAGTCGACATTCAACCGTACATGGCTTATACTTGCTCTAAGTGCGAACGCACGTTCATCAGACGTTAAGATATGATGCGACACGAAAAAAATATACATGGGATTGAAGACCCCGAGGCACAAGAAGCCGATACAGAGACTGATGAGAGTCCATCGACTGATACCGAAACAGAGATTGCTGCGATTCTATCTA
>JAVTVY010036517.1:0-16879 GCA_036873755.1 Hanleya hanleyi
AGTCGTCATCTAAAAATGATGTACCTCAGTCCCGCTTTGATTGTGACTGTTCATATGAGTACCATGAGGATCTTGAAGTACATGGGCTCATACGGCCCCTAGCCCCGGGTTAAGCGGAATTAGACATGTTACGAAACGTAGCCCCATAGATCTTGCACGCTACGTTCGTATTTTGCTATCAGCATGCGATATGTATCGCCAAATTTGAGAAACTTTGAGTGGAGGCGCTTGGTGGAATAGCCCTGTTTTACAAGTTTCTGCAACAATGTTTTGTGACGTTGATTAAAATCATCACATTTAACACAGGATCTAGCAAATGCTACTAAGCGAGATATGTATACGCCATATGCAGGTCCCACTGGAATATTACTATCAGAAAGGGATAGTTTACGATGTCGAAATTGTAATCATCTCTTTTGTCATAAAGTCGACGAGAGAGAATACCGCTTCATTTTTTATGAGGTAGAGATCTAAATAAGATGTACCTGTAGGGCTATCTGTGATTTCCTTCAAATCCAGTATATGTAGTAGTAAGTAGTGAAGGTGGATATATATCTTTCACTGCGTCATTTATATAGCGATTATCCCACAGCGAGAAGATCGTCTATGTAGCGTTTGGTGAATGAGAAGGAACGGGCTTTGAATGGATCGGTTTTTGAAAGCGCCTGCATATAGTCATATTCATAAGAGAACAGATACAGGTCAGCCAACAGGGGTGCACAATTAGTACCCATTGGAATACCTATATGCTGCTGATATATTGTGTTGCCAAATTTCACATAGATATTTTTAATGTTCTGTTTTATCTTAATATGACTTTCAACCATTGACTGTCACATATCATTATACAAGTACAGACCCATAGATTGAAGGGAGTAGATAAAATAAATCCACAAAAAGTACCCTTCACTTAAATGGTAGAAAATGCATTTTCTCATAACATTAAATTTGTATATCTCTGACTCCAAATTTTGCATAAGCACTGAAAGTGTTTGCTATTATGTTGAACACAATTCAAGACAACGATATTCACATCCAACACAGGACTGAAATTATTAAACCAGCACAGGGGCTTGGAATTGAAGGGGGAGGGGTTAACTCTTAGCATGACAGGGAAATATCTGTTACAGTTTGTGTAGTATTGCCAACATCATTGTTGGTGTGTGTGGGGGGGGGGGGGGCTAGGGCTGTTTGAATTATCCCGGGACTTTTTCAAATGTTCCACTGTCGCAGACTAATTCCCGGGACCATTAAAACAGACCTATCCCCCAACTCCCAACAAAAAAACAACACTGGAGTTGGCAGTACTATACACACTGTAACAGATATTCCCCTGTCATGCTAAGAGTTTTTCACCCCCCCCCCCCTTCTAGCCCAAGCCCCTGTGCTGGTTTAATAATTCCAGTCCTGTGTTGGGTGTGAATATCATTATTTTGAATTGTATTCAACATAATATTACACAATATTAGTGCTGGATGCAAAATGTTGTGTCAGATATATTCAAATTTGACATAGTGGTCTAGCCTGAAACAAAAGCGTCGCAAAAACTGCCAAAATATGAATGGGGTAGGGGGAAAGGTGTGGCTCTGTTTTATCTTAATATGACTTTGAACCATTCACTGTCACATATCATTATACTTGCACAGACCCATATATTGAAGGAAGTAGTTACAATAAATCCACCAAAAGTACCCTTTCCTTAAATGGTGGAAAATACATTTTCCCATAACATTAAATTTGCATATCTCTGACTCCAAATGTTGCATAAGCACTGACAGTGTTTGCTATTATGTTGAACACAATTCAAGACAACGATATTCACATCCAACACAGGACTGAAATTATTAAACCAGCACAGGGGCTTGGGCTTGAAGGGGGGGGGGGTAACGCTTAGCATGACAGGGAAATATCTGTTACAGTTTGTGTAGTATTGTCAACATCATTGCTGGTGAGGGGGTGGGGTAGGGCTGTTTGAGTTATCCCGGGACTTTTTCAAGTGTTGCATTTATGCAGACCTATCCCCCAAGCGTTTATGCAGACCTATCCCCCACCCCCAACAAAAAAACAACACTGGAGTTGGCAGTACTATACACACTGTAACAGATATTCCCCTGTCATGCTAAGAGTTTTTCAATCCCCCCCCTTCTAGCCCAAGCCCCTGTGCTGGATTAAGAATTCCAGTCCTGTGTTGGGTGTGAATATCATTATTTTGAATTGTACTCAACATAAAAGTACACAATATTAGTGCTGGATGCAAAATGTTGTGTCAGATATATTCAAATTTGACATAGTGGTCTAGCCTGAAACAAAAGCGTCGCAAAAACTGTCAAAATATGAATGGGGTAGGGGGAAAGGTGTGGCTCTGTTTTATCTTAATATGACTTTCAAACATTGACTGTCACATATCATTATACTTGTACAGACCCGTAGATTGAAGGGAGTAGATAAAAATAAATCCACAAAAAGTACCCTTCACTTAAAGGGTGCAGTCCATAGTTGCGAATTTTTGCCCCCCCCCCCACCCCTCAAATTCTTTGAAATTAATATTCCACCTGGTTTGACCCCATGGGAATTTTTGTTGGCTTTTTCTTGATTAATATTTCTGATATCATTCAGTTGGCTGGTTGATTTGCTTCAAATCAGTACATCTTAGTTTGCCAGTTAGATTGGCACATGCCTCACTATGCAGATGGAATTGCGAAAGTGTGGATGTGAATTGGGGCCTTTTTTAGCTTACGAGCACATGGCATACTTTACCGTGGAAAAATGAGTTTGAAAACGGCCTGGTCGACACCCTATTTTCTCTGCTAATTTTTGTTGGTCCTTGGACTGGGAACAGCGTCGGTGGTTTCATAACAATCGATTGTCAAGTTTTTTCTTTGGTAGGGGCAGAATATTACCCATTTTGGACTAATTTTAGGGGATTTTCCCGAAGTTTGATACAAATTCGGTAAGGGTTATGGGGGCCCTGATTTTCGTCAACAAGGCTTACATCTGTCTCGGCTTTATGGCAAGAGCCTACTCTTTCAGAAAATATATAGTTCTATGGGGGTTATCTCATAACCCGGTTGCTGTTTAGCATAAAATCAACCTGCCTACTTTTTAATTTCAGATTCCATGGCTCTTCTATAGACTGAACCATATATGGTAGAAAATCCATTTTCTCATAACATTAAATTTGCATATCTCTGACTCCAAATTTTGCATAAGCACTGACAGTTTGTGATATTACGTTGAACACAATTCAAGACAATGATATTCACACCCAACACAGGACTGAAATTATTAACCAGCTCAGGGGCTTGGGCTTGATGGGGGGGGTTAAGTCTTAGCATGACAGTGAAATATCTGTTACAGTTTGTGTAGTATTGCCAACATCATTGTTGGTGTGGAAGGGGGGTAGGGCTGTTTGAATTATCCCGGGACTTTTTCAAATGTTTCGGTGTAGCAGACTAATTCCCGGGACCATTAAAACAGACCTATCCCCCCACCCCCAACAAAAAACAACACTGGGGTTGGCAGTACTATACACACTATAACAGATATTCCCCTTACACGCTAAGAGTTTTCCACCACCCCCCCCCAGCCCACCCTTCTAGCCCAAGCCCCTGTGCTGGTTTAATAATTCCAGTTCTGTGTTGGGTGTGAATATCATTATTTTGAATTGTGTTCAACATAATAGTACACAATATTAGTGCTGGATGCAAAATTTTGTGTCAGATATATTCAAATTTGACATAGTGGTCTAGCCTGAAAAAAAAGCGTCGCAAAAACTGTCAAAATATGAATGGGGTAGTGGGAAAGGTGTGGCTCTGTTTTATCTTAATATGACTTTCAACCATTGACTGTCACATATCATTATACTTGTACAGACCCATAGATTGAAGGGAGTAGATAAAAATAAATCCACAAAAAGTACCCTTCACTTAAATGGTAGAAAATGCATTTTCTCATAACATTAAATTTGCATATCTCTGACTCCAAATTTTGCATAAGCACTGACAGTGTTTGCTATTATGTTGAACACAATTCAAGACAATGATATTCACACCCAACACAGGACTGAAATTATTAAACCAGCACAGGGGCTTGGGCTTGAATGGGGGGGTTAACTCTTAGCATGACAGGGAAATATCTGTTACAGTTTGTGTAGTATTGTCAACATCATTGTTGGTGTGTGGGGGGGGGGGGGGTTAGGGCTGTTTGAATTATCCCGGGAATTTTTCAAATGTTCCACTGTCGCAGACTAATTCCCGGGACCATTAAAACAGACCTATCCCCCAACCCCCAACAAAAAAACAACACTGGAGTTGGCAGTACTATACACACTGTAATAGATAGCCCCTGTGCTGGTTTAATAATTCCAGTCCTGTGTTGGGTGTGAATATCATTATTTTGAATTGTGTTCAACATAATATTACACAATATTAGTGCTGGATGCAAAATGTTGTGTCAGATATATTCAAATTTGACAAAGTGGTCTAGCCTGAAACAAAAGCGTCGCAAAAACTGCCAAAATATGAATGGGGTAGGGGGAAAGGTGTGGCTCTGTTTTATCTTAATATGACTTTGAACCATTGACTGTCACATATCATTATACTTGTACAGACCCATATATTGAACGAAGTAGTTACAATAAATCCACAAAAAGTACCCTTCCCTTAAATGGTGGAAAATACATTTTCTCATAACATTAAATTTGCATATCTCTGACTCCAAATGTTGCATAAGCACTGACAGTGTTTGCTATTATGTTGAACACAATGCAAGACAACGATATTCACATCCAACACAGGACTGAAATTATTAAACCAGCACAGGGGCTTGAGGCGAAGGGAAGGTAACGCTTAGCATGACAGGGAAATATCTGTTACAATTTGTGTAGTATTGTCAACATCATTGTTGGTGAGGGGGTGGGGTAGGGCTGTTTGAGTTATCCCGGGACTTTTTCAAGTGTTTCAGTGTCGCAGACTAATTCCCGGGACCATTAAAACAGACATATCCCCCCACCCCCAACAAAAAAACAACACTGGAGTTGGCAGTACTATACACACTGTAACAGATATTCCCCTGTCATGCTAAGAGTTTTTCACCCCCCCCCCCTTTCGTCTAGCCCAATCCCCTGTGCTGGTTTAATAATTCCAGTCCTGTGTTGGGTGTGAATATCATTATTTTGAATTGTGTTCAACATAATAGTACACAATATTAGTGCCGGATGCAAAATGTTGTGTCAGATATATTCAAATTTGACATAGTGGTCTAGCCTGAAACAAAAGCGTCGCAAAAACTGTCAAAATATGAATGGGGTAGGGGGAAAGGTGTGGCTCTGTTTTATCTTAATATGACTTTCAACCATTGACAGTCACATATCATTTTACTTGTACAGACCCATAGATTGAAGGGAGTAGACAAAAATAAATCCACAAAGAGTACCCTTCATTCAAATGGTAGTAAATGCATTTTCTCATAACATTAAATTTGCATATCTCTGACTCCAAATTTTGCATAAGCACTGACAGTGTTTGCTATTATGTTGAACACAATTCAAGAGAATGATATTCACACCCAACACAGGACTGAAATTATTAAACCAGCACAGGGGCTTGGGCTTGAAGTGGTGGAGTGGGTTAACTCTTAGCATGACCGGGAAATATCTGTTACAGTTTGTGTAGTATTGCCAACATCATTGTTGGTGTGTGGGGGCGGGGGGGGGGAGGGTTAGGGCTGTTTGAATTATCCCGGGACTTTTTCGAATGTTTCAGTGTCGCAGACAAATTACCTGGACCATTAAAACAGAACTATTCCCCCACTCCAACAAAAAACAACATTGGAGTTGGCAGTACTATACACACTGTAACAGATATTCCCCTGTCGTCATGCTTAGAGTTTTTCACCCCCCCCCCCCTTCTAGCCCAAGCCCCTGTACTGGTTTAATAATTCCAGTCCTGTGTTGGGTGTGAATATCATTATTTTGAATTGTGTTCAACATAATAGTACACAATATTAGTGCTGGATGCAAAATTTTGTGACAGATATATTAATATTTGACATAGTGGTCTAGCCTGAAACAAAAGCGTCGCAAAAACTGTCAAAATATGAATGGGGTAGGGGGAAAGGTGTGGCTCTGTTTTATCTTAATATGACTTTCAACCATTGACTGTCACATATCATTATACTTGTACAGACCCATAGATTGAAGGGAGTAGATAAAAATAAATCCACAAAAAGTACCCTTCACTTAAATGGTAGAAAATGCATTTTCTCATAACATTAAATTTCATATCTCTGACCCCAAATTTTGCATAAGCACTGACAGTGTCACACCCAACACAGGACTGAAAGTATTAAACAAGCACAGGGGCTTGGGCTTGTGGGGGGGTTAACTCTTAGCATGACAGGGAAATATCTGTTACAGTTTGTGTAGTATTGCCAAAATCATTGTCGGTGTGGGGGGGGGTAGGGCTGTCTGAATTATCCCGGGACTTTTTCGACTGTTTCAGTGTCGCAGACTAATTCCCGGGACCGTTAAATCAGACCTATCCCCCCACCCCCAACAAAAAACAACACTGGAGTTGGCAGTACAATACATACTGTTAGAGATATTCCCCTGTCATGCTTAGAGTTTTTCACCCCCCCCCCCATTCTAGCCCAAGCCCCTGTGCTGGTTTAATAATTCCAGTCCTGTGTTGGGTGTGAATATCATTATTTTGAATTGTGTTCAACATAATAGTACACAATATTAGTGCTGGATGCAAAATTTTGTGTCAGATATATTCAAATTTGACATAGTGGTCTAGCCTGAAACAAAAGCGTCGCAAAAACTGTCAAAATATGAATGGGGTAGGGGGAAAGGTGTGGCTCTGTTTTATCTTAATATGACTTTCAACCATTGACAGTCACATATCATTTTACTTGTACAGACCCATAGATTGAAGGGAGTAGACAAAAATAAATCCACAAAGAGTACCCTTCATTCAAATGGTAGTAAATGCATTTTCTCATAACATTAAATTTGCATATCTCTGACTCCAAATTTTGCATAAGCACTGACAGTGTTTGCTATTATGTTGAACACAATTCAAGAGAATGATATTCACACCCAACACAGGACTGAAATTATTAAACCAGCACAGGGGCTTGGGCTTGAAGTGGTGGAGTGGGTTAACTCTTAGCATGACCGGGAAATATCTGTTACAGTTTGTGTAGTATTGCCAACATCATTGTTGGTGTGTGGGGGCGGGGGGGGGGAGGGTTAGGGCTGTTTGAATTATCCCGGGACTTTTTCGAATGTTTCAGTGTCGCAGACAAATTACCTGGACCATTAAAACAGAACTATTCCCCCACTCCAACAAAAGTTTTTCACCCCCTTCTAGCCCAAGCCCCTGTACTGGTTGTAATAATTCCAGTCCTGTGTTGGGTGTGAATATCATTATTTTGAATTGTGTTCAACATAATAGTACACAATATTAGTGCTGGATGCAAAATTTTGTGACAGATATATTAATATTTGACATAGTGGTCTAGCCTGAAACAAAAGCGTCGCAAAAACTGTCAAAATATGAATGGGGTAGGGGGAAAGGTGTGGTTCTGATTTATCTTAATATGACTTTCAACCATTGACCGTCACATATCATTATACTTGTACAGACCCATAGATTGAAGGGAGTAGATAAAAATAAATCCACAAAAAGTACCCTTCACTTAAAGGGTGTATTCCATAGTTGCGGATTTTTGGTCCCCCATCAAATTCTTTGAAATTAATATTCCACTTGGTTTGACGCCATGGGAATTTTTGTTGGCTTTTTGTTTATTAATATTTGTGATATCATTCAGTTGGCTGGTTGATTTGCTTCAAATCAGTACACGGTATTTTGGCAGTTAGATTGGCACATGCCTCACTATGCAGATGGAAGTGCGAAAGTGTGGCTGTGAACTGGGACCTTTTTTAGCTTACGAGCACATGGCCTACTTTACGGTGAAAAAATGAGTTTGAAAACGGCCTGGTCGACACCCTATTTTCTCTGCTAATTTGTGTTGGTCCTTGGACTGGGAACAGTGTCGGTGAGTTTTCATAACAATCGATAGTCAAGTTTTTCTTTGGTGGGGGCAGAATATTACCCATTTTGGACCAATTTTAGGGGATTTTCCCGAGGTTTGATACAAGTTCAGTAAGGGTTATGGGGACCCTGATTTTCGTCAACAAGGCTTACATCTGTCTCGGCTTTATGGCAACAGCCTACTCTTTCGGAAAATATATAGTTTTAAGGGGTTCTCTCATAACCCGGTTGCTGTTTAGCATAAAATGAACCAGCCTACTGTTTAATTTCAGATTCCATGGCTCTTCTATAGACTGCACCCTATATGGTAGAAAATGCATTTTCTCATAACATTAAATTTGCATACCTCTGACTCCAAATTTTCCATTAGCACTGACAGTGTTTGCTATTATGTTGAACACAATTCAAGACAATGATACTCACACCCAACACAGGGCTGAAATTATTAAACCAGCACAGAGGCTTGGGCTTGAAGGGGGGGGGGTTAACTCTTAGCATGACAGAGAAATATGTGTACAGTTTGTGTAATTGCCAACATGATTGTTGGTGTGGGGTACGGCTGTTTGAATTATCCCGGGACTTTTTCAAATGTTTCAGTGTCGCAGACTAATTCCCGGGACCATTAAACAGACCTATCCCCCCACCCCCCAACAAAAAAAAACAACATTGGAGTTGGCAGAACTATACTCACTGAAAGAGATATTCCTCTGTCATGCTAAGAGTTTTTCACCCAACCCACCAACCCACCCTCTAGCCCAAGCCCCTGTGCTGGTTTAATAATTCCAGTCCTGTGTTGGGTGTGAATATCATTATTTTGAATTGTGTTCAACATAATAGTACACAATATTCGTGCTGGATGCAAACTTTTGTGTCAGATATATTTAAATTTGACATAATTGTCTAGCCTGAAACGAAAGCGTCGCAAAAACTGTCAAAATATGAATGAGGTAGGGAGAAAGGTGTGGCTCTGTTTTATCTTAATATGATTTTCAACCATTGACTGTCACATACCATTATACTTGTACAGACCTATAGATTGAAGGGAGTAGATAAAAATAAATCCACAAAAAGTACCCTTCACCTAAATGATAGAAAATGCATTTTCTCATAACATTAAATTTGCATATCTCTGACTCCAAATTTTGGTTCATCCCTGAACCAAAGAAGAAGTCACGAGAGAAGCTATAGCTAGATGTTCTGACATTCGGGGGTGGGTGGGTGGTGGGGCGATGGTTAGATGGCAGTTTGAACTAATATTTGATTTGGTGGAGTTAGTTCCCTTCACATGCTACACACGACCAAGGTGGCGCTGATTTTCAATCAAATACACAAGCTGGTTCCTGACTCTACCACGTAGGTGGGCTACCTCGACAGACTCGGAAAGATGGTTGGACCTTGGAAACAGCTTAGGCGAAGATTTGAAAAAATATGGACCCCGGATATGGGTGCAGAAAGTGGTGGGTACTGTAATCCACTGCAAAGATTATCTCAACACAAAGTACATGACAAAACAAATCATCTACTCAAGAGACAGGTAGATTCCAACGGATAACGTACAACAACAGGTACTGTACACCCCACGTAGATCCCAACAGAGCGCCGAATTCCAACATTTTTTTGTCAGCTTCACTGTGTTATCTCCAGCGCTAAATTGCTGGCATCGATTTGGGGTAATAAACTATAATTGACAAAGGATGTACTGCAACTTGTATTATCACGCTTGCCCCCATACGCACGACCCTTTCTCTTCTTTTGCAGTGCAACTGCGTAACTTGAGGTATAGGCCTCTCTGTGACAGTGTAGCTTTGTTAGAGGCTTTCTCTCTTTGTTAGCATAACTGCTTATGTCCAGCTTTTCCAGGGATAAATCCTTGCTCTTTTTCTGA
The DNA here is from genome assembly GCA_036873755.1 of Hanleya hanleyi. Lineage (NCBI taxonomy): Eukaryota > Metazoa > Mollusca > Polyplacophora > Lepidopleurida > Hanleyidae > Hanleya > Hanleya hanleyi. Next base: position 9,943 of record JAVTVY010036517.1, read on the forward strand.
CAGCGTAACTGCGTAACTGTGAATATAGACCTCTCTGTGATCGTCTAACTTCATTAGAGTCTATCTCTCTTTGTCAGCCAAACTGCTCTTATTCTAACAGCGTAACTGCGTAACCTCTCTCTGTGACAGCGTAAGTGCGTAATTTTACTGATGGACCATTATTTTTCACTCAGCGTAAATGCGTAACTTCATCAGACCCTTTCTCTCATTTTGCAGCGTAACTGCGTAACTTGAGGTATAGGCCTCTCTCTGTGACAGCGTAAGTGCGTAATTTCACTGATGGAGCATTATTTTTTACTCAGCGTAAAGGCGTAACTTCATCAAACCCTTTCCCTCCTTTTGCAGCGTAACTGCTTTGTGACAGCGTACATGTAAGTGCGTAACATTTGTGTTACTAATGTCAGTTGTCCGTCAAAATCTATTTGAAGAAATGTACAAGAAATTTCTTATAACAGAAGCACTTGCATATGCTCAGTGGAATTAGGCCAAGCATATTGATATATCTGTACTATTGTCAGTGTATGTCGTCACCCATGCTGTAATATTGAGCCTTTTCAAAAAAGTTATAATGTCCTCTCCATCAAGGGAGTTAGACGGAAATTACATTAGAAACGTTTTTTAAATGCTCATAGTATTGATGTATTGGTATTTAATACACTGGCAATGGTACATATATCTCAATAAGGTCAAGCTAGTACCACTGTAAATCTTTAATTGAATAATTTAATTGACATTTGTTTTGTGCTGAATATTATAAATAAAGTTGGACGGACATATGACATTAGAACAAATGACATTAGTAACATTTACATTTCTGTCTCTCTATTATACCGCAGGTAAGAAATGTGCAGTGTAAAACTGTTTATATGCAGATATGCATACATTACACAACATTTGTGTGTTTAGCAAACACAGTATAAGACATAGAGTCAGTTTTTTAACATTTTTAAGGTTACAAACGTCATTTTCCAATGAGACGGGCAATTTGACGGAAAGTGGTATAGTTTTACGTGGAATACGCCTTTTGCATAAGTTCAAGATCGCTGTCCATCCTTCCCACCACTCCGGGGAACTCATATAATTTATTCATTACAAGTCTCTTGATACATCGATGCTGTGTACCAAGTTCCGTATAGAACACTTAAATGGTACCAGAGAAATACATCATTAAAGTTTTTGCATAAATTAAAGATGGCCGCCAAGGTACCGAAATAAGGTAAAAAACTACACTAAGAAACTTTTAGTAAAGCGGTTGATATTTGACTTGCTGGGTTGCATACTCAACTCTCCCTCCGGCACTGAAGAGCAGTATGCAGGAGAGAAGAGCAGGAACTATTAATTCACAAACCAGATGACATCATAATTCTTCTTCAACAGTATCAGAGATAGAGATCATAAATGAGTTTGCATAACTTAAACATGGCTGCCCATCCTTCCTGCCACTCAGAGGAACTGATTTGGTTATTCAACTTTCATACAGAACACTTAAATGCCCCCCCCCCCCCAATTATAGGGTGAGGCACGAGTTTTGTACCATGTCTGTCGCCACAAGGGGAAATGTAATTTCCTCTACATGATGGCTGAACACGGATAGTCACACATGTCCAGCTAACCATATCGCAGATTGTATATCGTCGCTATATGACCCTAACTCAGTCAGAGATATATACATTAAAGATTTTTTTCATAAATTAAAGATGGCCTCCAAGGTGTTGAACGCTATGTTAAACCCCTAACTCACTCACTCAGCGATATACATCATCAAAGATTTTTCATAAATTAAAGATGCCGACCAAGGTTTCCTCTCCAGGTATGAAAGCATACCGAAATGAGGTAAGAATCTATGCTAAGAAACTTTTAGGTTTTCAGTATTAAAGCGGTTGATATTTCGCTTGCTGGGTTCACCGCATTCTCAAGTCTCCCTCCGGCACTGAAGAACGATGTGCAGGGGAGAAGAGTAAGAACTATCAAACACAAACCAGATGACATCATAGTTCTTCTAGGTACAACAAGCGCATGTGCGAAGTATAATACACTTTAAAGACAGTCTCTTGTAGAGTGATTCCGCGTGATGCTAAACCCCTAACTCACTCATTCAGAGATGTACATCATTGAAGATTTTGCATGAATTAAAGATGGCCGCCAAGGTTTCCCCTGCAGCAGGTATGAAATCATACCGAAATGAGGTAATAATCTATGCTAAGAAACTTTCAGCTTATTCAATATTAAACTGGTTGACATTTCTCTTGGTTTATTTATTTATTTATTTATTTAACTTATTTTAAGAGGGTAGTCCTTTCAGCCTTCACGGCTGCTCTCCCAAGGAGCCCTCTATCATACAGACAATCATGACTAGCCAACAGTTGCAAAATATATACATAAATGTACGTATAACAGCGTATAAACAGCACAAAGATAAAATACATATAATACAGTATATCACATTGGTTGTGGATAAATTGATTTCTCATATAGTTGACATATATTTCCAGCAGGATTTTTTAAAGCTTCCATACGTTGCAGATTCACGAATTTTTAGAGGTAAAACGTTCCATGCTTTTGCAGCAGAGTATTTAAACGATTTGTCTAAAAATGTAGTATTTGGACGAGGAAGAACAATATTAAAAGTCTGCCGTGTCTGGTACCTGGGTGGGTTTACTGCATACTCAAGACTCCCTCCAGCACTGAAGAGCGGTGTGCAGGGGAGGAGAGCAGGAATTACCGGAGACAAACCAGATGATGACATAGTTTTTCTAGGTAAAACAAGCGCATGTGCGAAGTATAAATAGACTTTAAAGACAGTCTCTTGTTGAGTGACTCCGTGGTTGAATGGATAGAGTGGTTCGGCTATTGTGACGAAGGTCGTGAGTTCGGGGACAGACTGAGGATGCAGCCTGTTACATTGAAATGGATTGCTCTCATACCTCGGTCATTCCTTGAAAGTCTCTTGATGTATCGATGATCTATGCCACGTTTCACACTGAACAGCGAAATGGTATCTTAGATACACAAGATTAATGGTTTCGCATAAATTAAAGATGGCCACCATAATTCTCACCCAATCGGATCCAGATAATAAGTGCTCCTATCGGCCATCAGCTGGATAACCATATCATTGACCTTGGCCTATTTTATCAACGTCAAGTTCTAGTTGTTGCAGTTTCTGCAGGGATTATGGCTTGGCTGTTCAAATGTACACTACAGTACTTTATTGAAGCCTATACAACTTCATCAAAACGTATTATTTCATCAAGGTAGGTCAAATTCTAGTTAATACAATGTTTTGATGGGTTACACTCATATATACATGTAGGCTGAAAATGATGCACACGTGTATATTTAAGCCCTTTACTGTTTGTGCTGATAACTCCAAATGCTCTTACATCATATGTTGCATACATATGCAGTACAGTGACAAGATGGTGATTAGTCAAAAGCTTTGGCAGCCATATTGGATTGACCTAATTTGAAATATAATTATCTGGAGAAATGGCAGAACTATGATGAGCAAAACGGAAAGGGTCTAATAAAGTTACGCAGAGCACAATTAAATGGTCCATGGATGAAGTTATGCTGTCCGCATGCAAAGAGTTTCACAGCTGAACTGATGCAGTTACGCTGTCAGAAAAAGATGTCTACGGTACACCTAAAATTACGCAGTTACGCTCACAGTAAAAGAGCGGTCTAGAGCCAAGTTACGCCGAGCAAAAGAGAAAGGGTCTGACGAAGTTACGCAGTTACGCTGTCAGTAAAATGAATTGGTCCATCACTGGAGTTATGCAAAATCGCTGAGAAAAAGAGAAAGGGTTTGACGAAGTTACGCAGATACGTTGAGGGAATATATAATCCATCGCCGAATTTACACAGTTACGCTGTCAGAAACAGATGTCTACAGTGCACCTACAGTTACGCAGTTACGCTCTCAGGAAAAGAGAGGTCTGGATCCGAAATTACACAGTTACGCTGAGCAAAAAAGAAAGGGTCTGACAAAGTTACACAGTTACGCTAAGCAAAAAGGAAATGGTCCTTCGACGAGGCTGTACGCACTTACGCTGTCATAAAGAGAGATCTATATCTGGAGTTATGCAGTTACGCTGTCAGAAAACGAATTGATTTATCCCAGGATTTACGCACTTACACTGACAAAAAGGGAAAGCCTCCAATCATGTTATGCTATTTGTGAGGAGCAAAACAGAAAGGGTCTAATGAAGTTACGCATAGCAAAAATATATGGTCCATGGATGGAGTTACGCAGTTACGCTGTCAGCATGTAAAGACTGGTTCACAGCTGAACTTACGCAGTTATGCTGTAAGAAAAAGATGTCTATGGCACATGTACACCTAAAATTGCGCAGTTACGCTCACAGTAAAAGCGCGATCTAGAGCCAAGTTACGCCGAGCAAAAGAGAAAGGGTCTGACGAAGTTACGCAGTTACGCTGTCAGTAAAATGAATTGGTCCATCACTGGAGTTATGCAAAATCGCTGAGAAAAAGAGAAAGGGTTTGACGAAGTTACGCAGCTACGTTGAGCAAATAAATAATCCATCGCCGAATTTACACAGTTACGCTGTCAGAAACAGATGTCTACAGTGCACCTAAAGTTACGCAGTTACGCTCTCAGGAAAAGAGAGGTCTAGATCCAAAATTACGCAGTTACGCTGAGCAACACAGAAAGGGTCTGACAAAGTTACGCAGTTATGCTGAGCAAAAAGGAAATGGTCCCTCGACGAGGTTACGCAGTTACGCTGTCATATAGAGAGATCTATATCTGGAGTTACGCTATCAGAAAAAAAGAATTGATTTATCCCTGGACTTACGCACTTACGCTGCCAAAAAGGGAAAACCTCTAATCAAATGCTATTTGTGAGGAGCAGAACAAAAAGGGTCTAATAAAGTTACGCAGAGAACTTACGCAGTTACGCTGTCAGAAAAAGATGTCTATGGTACACCTAAAATTACGCAGTAATGCTCTCTGATCAAAGAGAGGTCTACAGCCAAGTTACGCTTTTACGGCGAGCAAAAGAGGAAGGGTCTGACGAAGTTACGCAGTTACGCTGTCAGAAAAGAGGAATCCCTGGACTTACATACATACGCTGACAAAAAGGGAAAGCCTCTAATCAAGTTATGCTATTTATGATGAGCAAAAGAGAAATGGTCTAAAAAAGTTACGCAGAGCAAAAATAAATGGTCCATGGATGGAGTTACGCAGTTACGCTGTCCGCATGCAAAGAGGTTCACAGCTGAACTTACGCAGTTACGCTGTCAGAAAAAGATGTCTATGGTACATGTACACCTAAAATTACGCAGTTACGCTCTCAATAAAAGAGAGGTCTAGAGCCAAGTTACGCATTTACGCCGAGCAAAAGAGAAAGGGTCTGACGAAGTTACGCAGTTACGCTGTGAGTAAAATGAATTCGGTCCATCACTGGAGATACGCAGAACTTTACGCTGAGAAAAAGAGAAAGGGTTTGACGAAGTTATGCAGCTACATTGAGGAAATAAATAATTCATCACCGAATTTACACAGTTACGCTGTCAGAAACAGATGTCTACGGTGCACCTAAAGTTACGCAGTTACGCTCTCAGGAAAAAAGAGGTCTAGAGCCAAGTTACGCATTTACGCCGAGCAAAAGAGAAAGGGTTTGACGCAGTTACGCAGTTACGCTGTGAGTAAAATGGATTGGTCCATCACTGGAGATACGCAGAACTTCACGCTGAGAAAAAGAGAAAGTGTTTGACGAAGTTACGCAGCTACGTTGAGGAAATAAATAATCCATCACCGAATTTACACAGTTACGCTGTCAGAAACAGATGTCTACGGTGCACCTAAAGCTACGCAGTTACGCTCTCAGGAAAAGAGAGGTCTACATCCGAAATTACGCAGTTATGCTGAGCAAAACAGAAAGGATCTGACAAAGTTACGCTGAGCAAAAAGGAAATGGTCCTTCGACGAGGTTACGCAGTTACGCTGTCATAAACAGAGATCCATATCTGGATTTACGCAGTTCCGCTTTCAGAAAAGAGGAATTGATTTGCATGTATCCCTGGACTTACGCACTCACGCTGACAAAAAGGGAAAACCTCTAATCAAGTTATTGCTATTTGTGAGGAGCAAAACAGAAAGGGTCTAATAAAGTTACGCAGAGCAAAAATAAATGGTCCATGAATGGAGTTACGCAGTTACGCTGTCCGCATGCAAAGACGTTCACAGCTGAACTTACAGAGTTACGCTGTCAGAGAACGATGTCTATGGTACACCTAAAATTACGCAGTTACGCTGTCGAGTCAAGGGGAGGTCTAGAACCAAGCTACGCATTCACGCCGAGCAAAAGAGAAAGGGTCTGACAAAGTTACGCAGTTACGCTGAGCAAAAAGGAAATGGTCCTTCTATGAGGTTACGCAGTTACGCTGTCATAAAGAGAGATCTATATCTGGAGTTACGCAGTTACGCTGTCAGAAAAGATGAATTGATTTATCCCTAGATTTACACACTTACGCTGACAAAAAGAGAAAGCCTCAAATTATGTTATGGTATTCGTGAGGAGCAAAACCGAAAGGGTCTAATAAAGTTACGCAGAGCAAAAATAAATGGTTCATGGTTGAAGTTACGCAGTTACGCTGTCCGCATGCAAAGAGGTTCACAGCTGAACTTACGCAATACGCTCTCAGTAAAAGAGAGGTCTAGAGCCAAGTTACGCATTTACGCCGAGCAAAAGAGAAAGGGTCTGACGAAGTTACGTAGTTACGCTGTCAGAAACAGATGTCTACGGTGCACCTAAAGTTACGCAGTTACGCTCTAGGGAAAAAAGAGGTCTAGAGCCAAGTTACGCATTTACGCCGAGCAAAAGAGAAAGGGTCTGACGAAGTTACACAGTTACGCTGTGAGTAAAATGAATTGGTCCACCACTGGAGATACGCAGAACTTTACGCTGAGAAA
>JAVTVY010036518.1:0-15722 GCA_036873755.1 Hanleya hanleyi
TCTCACAGTCTGCTTTTGTAAAGTATAGTTTCAGTCAGATGCTCACACCTACTCAAATTTTACGTTCTATCATACCTCTGAAACCATTCGAACGATCACGATGTAATTTCTCTGTCATGACAGCCTTAATACAAGGAGTATGTGCGCCAAAACTAAGAATAATCCGCCTCGTCGTTTGTGTAATATTGAAAAAAATTACTTCTCAAATTATGTGACTTTCGGCATTATTTGAAAATCTGACAACTTTGATTCCTCTATAGCGGCAAATCTATTAGAGCTACGATAAAATAGATGGCACATTTGCGAAAGAGCTGTTTCTGGAGAATAGAATGCAACAAATTAAAAACCTGCATCTCCCACGGTTCAAGAGTTACAGCTCTTCAAACATGTGTTCCGTTTCTCACAAAATTCAAAATGGCGGCCAAACCACCTGATCTAGAAGCAAAATTTTTGCATATTCGTGATCGCTATATCATGTAACATATATTTCCTCACTTTTCCCGTTCAAATCCGTTACTTGAAAATCCGATCGTTTTGATTGGTCGCTGGCGGCCATTTTGTTTCACGGAGCAACTTCTCTTATTGAGTTTTTAAAGACCCCGATCCATTGATTATGTGTACCAAGTTTCGTGCTGATTGCTTCATTGGTTCCAGAGGAGTAGGGTTTAGAAGATTTTTTTGAAAATGGGGTAAATCCAAGATGGCCGCCGAACCCTTCAACCAATCACAATCAATTTGCAATATGCACTAGATCTCCCCATGTCTAATATGTGTGTGAAGTATGAGCATGATTGACCTGATGGTTGCTGAGATTTAGCACGCACAAAATCAGGGAGAATAATAAAAATAATAATAATCCGAACAATTATAAGAAGTCTTCCGATTTTCATCGGAAGCCTAATAATAATCCGAACAATAATAAGAGGTCTTTCGACTTTCGTCGGAAGCCTAATAAAAATTATAAGAAAAATCAGAAAAATCAGAAAAATCTTAATAAGTCTCCCAAGTGAATTGCAAACCTTAATAAATGAATGAAAATAACGGTTTTACGTCCTTCTGGTTCGGCATCTTAATAACATCAACTAGAACTGCAAGCAGTTATGATGGCTTCCGTATCTAGGCTGTCTTTGCAATTATGATAGCCATATTTCATGCGCAGATACGTATGGTGTACATTTAACAGCCGTCTAGCCCCCCCCCCCCCCCCCCCGGGAACGTGCAGACTCATTTACTCCACTGTTGGCAACATGCCAAAAATTCAGAAATGGATTTAGAGCTTCAAAAAACCCTTTTTCTTGGTCAGCAGCACGTGGGAAACACGATTCTGGCCTTTGTTTGCGCCCTAGATGGCTCCTTCATCGAACCGGAAATGTTAGTACGTTGAAATAGGTACAGAAAACGCTCCCTGGAGTCCAGACAATGACTTGAATGGAGAAAGTTAAGCTTGGAAATTAGTCGCCCGGAGATAGCGCTTCTCACAGTCTGCTTTTGTAAAGTATAGTTTCAGTCAGATGCTCACACCTACTCAAATTTTACGTTCTATCATACCTCTGAAACCATTCGAACGATCACGATGTAATTTCTCTGTCATGACAGCCTTAATACAAGGAGTATGTGCGCCAAAACTAAGAATAATCCGACTCGTCGTTTGTGTAATATTGAAAAAAATTACTTCTCAAATTATGTGACTTTCGGCATTATTTGAAAATCTGACAACTTTGATTCCTCTATAGCGGCAAATCTATTAGAGCTACGATAAAATAGATGGCACATTTGAGAAAGAGCTGTTTCTGGAGAATAGAATGCAACAAATTAAAAACCTGCATCTCCTACGGTTCAAGAGTTACAGCTCTTCAAACATGTGTTCCGTTTCTCACAAAATTCAAAATGGCGGCCAAACCACCTGATCTAGAAGCAAAATTTTTGCATATTCGTGATCGCTATATCATGTAACATATATTTCCTCACTTTTCCCGTTCAAATCCGTTACTTGAAAATCCGATCGTTTTGATTGGTCGCTGGCGGCCATTTTGTTTCACGGAGCAACTTCTCTTATTGAGTTTTTAAAGACCCCGATCCATTGATTATGTGTACCAAGTTTCGTGCTGATTGCTTCATTGGTTCCAGAGGAGTAGGGTTTAGAAGATTTTTTTGAAAATGGGGTAAATCCAAGATGGCCGCCGAACCCTTCGACCAATCACAATCAATTTGCAATATGCACTAGATCTCCACATGTCTAATATGTGTGTGAAGTATGAGCATGATCGGCTGGGTGGTTGCTGACATTTAGCACGCACAAAATCACGGAGAAGAATAAGAATAAAAAGAATAATAATAATCCGAACAATTATAAGAAGTCTTCCGACTTTCGTCGGAAGCCTAATAATAATCCGAACAATTATAAGAAGTCTTCCGACTTTCGTCGGAAGCCTAATAAAAATTATCAGAAAAATCTGAATAAGTCTTCCAAGTGAATTGCAAACCTTAATAAATGAATGAAAATAACGGTGTTACGTCCTTGTGGTTCGGCATCTTAATAACATCAACTAGAACTGCAAGCAGTTATGATGGCTTCCATATCTAGGCTGTCTTTGCAATTGCTATAGCCATATTTCATGCGCAGATACTTATGGTGCACGATTAGCATCCGTCTAGCCACCCCGTGAAACGTGCAGGCTCATTTACTCCACTGTTGGCAACATGCCAAAAATTCAGAAATGGATTTAGAGCTTCAAAAAACACTTTTTCTTGGTCAGCAGCACGTGGGAAACACGATTCTGGCCTTTGTTTGCGCCCTAGATGGCTCCTTCATCGAACCGGAAATGTTAGTACGTTGAAATAGGTACAGAAAACTGTCCCTGGAGTCCAGACAATGACTTGAATGGAGAAAGTTAAGCTTGGAAATTGGTCGTCCGGAGATAGCGCTTCTCACAGTCTGCTTTTGTAAAGTATAGTTTCAGTCAGATGCTCACACCTACTCAAATTTTACGTTTTATCATACCTCTGAAACCATTTGAACGATCACGATGTAATTTCTCTGTCATGACAGCCTTAATACAAGGAGTATGTGCGCCAAAACTAAGAATAATCCGACTCGTCGTTTGTGTAATATTGAAAAAAATTACTTCTCAAATTATGTGACTTTCGGCATTATTTGAAAATCTGACAACTTTGATTCCTCTATAGCGGCAAATCTATTAGAGCTACGATAAAATAGATGGCACATTTGAGAAAGAGCTGTTTCTGGAGAATAGAATGCAACAAATTAAAAACCTGCATCTCCCACGGTTCAAGAGTTACAGCTCTTCAAACATGTGTTCCGTTTCTCACAAAATTCAAAATGGCGGCCAAACCACCTGATCTAGAAGCAAATTTTTTGCATATTCGTGATCGCTATATCATGTAACATATATTTCCTCACTTTCCCCGTTCAAATCCGTTACTTGAAAATCCGATCGTTTTGATTGGTCGCTGGCGGCCATTTTGTTTCACGGAGCAACTTCTCTTATTGAGTTTTCAAAGACCCCGATCCATTGATTATGTGTACCAAGTTTCGTGCTGATTGCTTCATTGGTTCCAGAGGAGTAGGGTTTAGAAGATTTTTTTGAAAATGGGGTAAATCCAAGATGGCCGCCGAACCCTTCGACCAATCACAATCAATTTGCAGTATGCACTAGATCTCCCCATGTCTAATATGTGTGTGAAGTATGAGCATGATTGACCTGATGGTTGCTGAGATTTAGCACGCACAAAATCAGGGAGAATAATAAAAATAATAAAAATAATAATAATCCGAACAATTATAAGAAGTCTTCCGATTTTCATCGGAAGCCTAATAATCCGAACAATTATAAGAAGTCTTCCGACTTTCGTCGGAAGCCTAATAATAATAATCCGAACAGTTATAAGAAGTCTTCCGACTGAACGTCGGAAGCCTAACTAGCTATATATTGCATTGTGAACACCAAATTAAACCAAGCAAATGAAAATAAGCGCACATCTTTATACAAGTTAGCAACAATCAAGAGGTTGACGGTTCTCAATGACGCAAGCAGGTATTCCTGATGACGACTTAATATTCTTACATCGAAATATCGTTTTTCAGCATATCCTGGGCAGTCCGAGTTTGATTGTGATTGATCATTTGAACAAGATAGAGATGTTGAAGTCTTGAGTTGAGCAAAACTACAGATAAGCAGGGACCGTTCATGCTAAGATTGTAATTGGTCATTAAATTTAATGAAGGCAGATCCAACCACTGCCCAGGCATCTGGACAAGATGAAACCTCTCGATGAAACCTCGCTACATTACAGATGGAGATCTAGTAGATTAGGGGGTATGTATATCGATGTAGGGCGTATAGAAAACATTTTTATGACATCCACTGTCGTTGTGGTGTATGAAAAGGAAGGAAATAATTATATTCTTAAAAAAAAATTATATAATCACAACAACAACAACATCGACGAAGACACCCCCTGCCACCCAAGTCACTGTGACCCAAATGCCAGAGTGTAACTCATAGACGATAAGCGACGATTGGGATAGTTGTGCCTTGGGAAGCTCGAAATGAAACAGGTACAAGTAAAAGACATGACGATTTTGACCAATTCAAGACTAGCTAGTTCTGTTTACATTACTTTGGCATATAGATTTTTTCCCCAAGTTGGAGAGGTCTGGTAATGGTTATTATGGATGATTCTGATATGGCTAGAACTACGACAAATATCGGAGAAATCACAGGTTGTTTAGTGTACTTAGTTCAACCAGAGGTCCCCGTTAGGAGAGTTCCATCTCATTTTCCGTATAATTGTGGATTTACTTTCAGTTTCTTTCGGATTTTTGCTCTGTGGTTTTGTGAACGTGTCGCCTGACTTTATGTGAAATTCCGTGCTTGTATTCTCAGTGTGCTGTGAACGTTGAAAGTTTATTCAGTTTTGCTGACATTTTAAGTACAGACTGGGGCCACAAGTTACGTGCCGCCTTGTTCGTATACCTGTTTCGGGCTTATTATTATTAATCTATCTGTAATATTGTTTTGCATCTTGATTTACGTGTGCTGACTTATCTGTGTTTTTTACCCGTACACTTATACCGTTTCCTGTCGTCTATCATGCCGATTAACGGGGACGGCTTAGCAAGAACAGTGAGGCTCTCGATTGGAGGTCACTTGATAATGTGATGTCTAGCACTGTAATATCACTTGTCTTTATTGCATCATGTAAGCGTCCTGTTTGTGTCTTGTGTGCTGTCCTCAGTGTTTTATTTAGGGTGGATGGGGGATGTCTGGTTCCTTGTTGCTTCAAAGATGACTTCTTTGAAGCAGCAGGAACACAACTTGGCTGGGTGGTGCTTAGTTGGTTCGTCGCGATATGACTGAATTATTGTTAAAAGCGACGTTAAATCCTATTCACTCACTCACTCACTCATTCTCGACCGACGGGCAAAAAAACGATTGACTTTTTTTGCTGACTTTGTTTGGGGATGGAAGAAGTGCAAGCGTTTAGAGCTTTGTTCAAATGGTTCGCCGCATTCTATTCTGAATCGGTTGCGGACCGAGTTGTACGGTGTGATGTTTTGGCCATTAATTACTTATCGGTGAAATTGTCTCCTTTCTCTCGTTGAGTTACAGTGGAGCTCAAGTGGATAACTCATATCTCAAAGATTTGAAGGTCGACCTGGCGAGAGCACCGTTATTCAAGTTTAAGCGAGATTTGCGAAAACTGTTTTTGTCGGCGGACATATCAGTTTGCCGTATCACGCGAAAATCGACCAGTGCAAAGTGCTGATTGTTCTTCCCGGTCGCGCGATGGAGTGTTTCCGATGTCACTATTTTGGGTTAGCTATAGAGCCTTTGCTGTGTAGGTGGGCGTGGCTGTTCTTCCCTACACGACTACAGCCATTCCTGGGCTATATTTTGGGTATACAAGTTGTCTTTGCAAAGCCGTATTCTGAGTTGTCAGGTTTGGTATGACCCTGCTTTGATGTGTGACAATCCAAGGGTGTAGACAACGGGGGGCTTGGGGGGGGCTTGAGCACCCCCAAATGTTGACGGCCGGCAAAAAAAAACAAAAAAACAAACAAACAAACAAACGAAAAAAGGAAAGAAAGAAAGAAAAAGAAACCTAACATAGCATATAAGATAACGTATCTTATTCAATTATTACAGGAGAAGTAAACTTATCACCGCCAGTGGATACCATTATTCCGAAAATAAGATTGCAATTGATCAGTGACCAAAGCCATAGATTGACGATTTCGGACTCCAATCTTGTGCGATCGTCTCCGAGAATGGAATAGTGTGCTCCAAATCCAATCAAATACCGTCTATTTGGACGAAAAATATCAAAACTTCCGATGAGCAGAATTTTTCTTAACTTTTTCACTATAAACTTGTTTTGTTTTTCAATTGAGACCCCAGTCATTTGTTCAGTACTTCTTTATTCACAAACAAGAGATATACAAAGTCTCAACTACTTTTCATATAGAAACCCTAAAAATAAACCTACTGTCTTTCCCAGATAATAAATCCCAGACGTTTTTGGTGATATTTCTGAGAAAATTGATCGTACAACATTGAAACTTCACACAGTATATAAACAAAAAAAAACTCTCATTATATTTCTGTCTTTCGTTAAAATTTGTTGAGAACTGACGGAAGTCACCGATACCTACCATGTTACTTTGGGGCCACGATAACTGTGATCTGCCATTCTTAAAACATTTGAGCTTGAGGTCATGACGTCAAAAATATCTCACAAATCTCCCATCTAATTTTTGTTTCCGCGATTTATTGAGAGCTACTGGAAAGATTTTCTTGATACTTTGGAATAAATTATCTACTGTGTGAGGTTTCAATGTTGTCAGATAAATTGTCTCAGAAATATCGTCGAAAACATCCGAGACGAAACTTGCTCAGCCACGCGTCAATGCACCCATCCGCTGCTATCGGGGCAGGACAGTATTGTCTAAGGATTAACTTGAATTATAGTGCAAACCCGAGACTGAATGATCATTTCAGCTTGTAACGTTTATCAATGTAGTGATCGTCATTGTTATGAGACATTTTGGCATAAATCAAAGTTCAGTTGTTACAATGTTATACCACTCAGATGCTCCCAGAGAGTGCCAATTTACCATCAACTTTCCAAAAAAATTCTTAAGCTGCGAGGGGGGATACCCCCCTCCTCTCACAATCTCCCCCTCTCAAGCCCCCCCAAACCTGACAACTTGTCTACGCCCTTGCAATCATGTGGAACAGATGGAGATTGATCGTGGTGATATTGTATGAGTTGTGTGACTGTGGAGAAAACTCCAGTATCTTACCTCTGTTGCAAAGAGTTCGGTTGGAAGTAAGGGAGGTGAGAAGTCTGTTGAAAGTATGGGAGGTGAGAAGATTCAGTTTGCTGAAGTACGGAAAAGTAAGGAAGGTGAGAAGGCGCAGACTGGAAGCAAGGTAAAGGAGATGGCTCAGATTGTTCAACTGCGTGGGAAGGTGCAAACCGTAAAGTTGTGCGGAAAGGTCAGAAGACTTCAAGTCATGTGCGAGGCTGTCAAAGTTGTACAGGAAGTCAGGGCGATGAGTTATGTGAGACTGTTGAACAAACCATGGTGGTGTCTGGCTTGGACCCTCCAGGCCCTCCCGATGCGTTCTTGAGGAAAGGAAATGGATGTTACCAACCCGGTCCATTCAGCGAATCAGCCTAAACATCATGTGTGGACTCCCTCTTGACACAAGTTCAAAGAATATGTCCCTCCTCTCAATAGTGTGAACAGTAAGTTTCTTCAGTTGTTGAGACAATATCGCTGTGAATTCACTGAGAAATCTAGCAAAAATTAAAGCATGGTTTTGTACAATGATGTTATGGTAGAAAGAGACTTTGTTAGAGGTTTATAGAGTGTCTGAGACTAGAAAACAGTATATGTAGAGATATTTGGGACTTTGAGACCGAGTTTGCGGTGCCCTTTGCAAAGTATATGAACATGGTGTTATGTGTCGTAAAAGTAATTGTCCAGTGAAAGTATCCATAGACTATGTTTTAATAGGCAACAAAATATGTCGTGTTTTATCAATCTCGGTAAACTCAGATATAATATCACGGAATATTATATCTGAATTCAGCCCTATATAAATCCCGTGCGAGTTTGAAACTACTATTGTCAGCCAATCAGGTGGATACAATCACGCCCACAGTAATTACACACGGTAGCACGTGGTCTAATTTGTAAACATTATCCTGAAACAGTATCCAAATATGGCATCATTTCCAAACACTGTGGGTGGAAAACCGTAAAGATCAAAGAGTTTACTCCCGTCGAAAAGTCTGGCTTTGTTAGGGGTAGAAAATATCAAAAGATTGTGCAGTGCGAAGATGTTAATCTCCGTGAAGTAAACGTCAATCATTGTCAGAGAGAAACGGTGAAAATGGTCGTGATTGGCTTATTATGGGATCTCGCAGAATATCGAGGAACATTTCGCACGAAGTTTCCATAGCGTTGCGTCCAGATGGTATTCGCCTGGTTTACCATCTTGGTTTACCTAGATTGGTGTATTATTTGCAAATTAGATTTCAGATAATTTATATAGTTTAATATACCATCTGATGCGATATATATCATGTCCATTGTCGCCTGTGATTGATGTTAATTAGTTTAATATAATATTTATTGTATTCAGCAAATAGTACCTTGTTACCGGTACTTCCATTTCAGAAAGGCGGTTATACCTAATCTAAAGTTGATGGTAAACTCAACGGTCTAGCTGTACCGAAAGTCATGTCAAGATAACCAATTTTATCTATTCAGTTAGATATGTATCCTAATGGATTCAATTATTCATTGTCTCTCACTCTCCATTCCATTCCATGCTTCTAAATGTCCGTTTAATTACCTATATTTTGGCACTATTCGTCGATATATGTGCCAATTATTCTTGATAAACATATTACAATCTATTTCATAGCTACGACATTCTTTACTGAATGGTATATATTAGATACACTGTCTCAATATGCAGTGGTTAAATGTCACAAAGTTAAACGAATTCATGCTCATATAGGATTAAATGTGCGAAAACCTTTTATCCAAAGGCGGGAAAAGCACGATTCACTCCTCGTTGGCGTCCACAATGTAAAGCATTATACAAGCTGGTCTTAATTCTCGCTCCATTTCTCTATAACTAGTGTGCCATTTCTATCTGATTCCATGAAAGAACTACGGTGCATTTCCACGTGCATATCTGTATCGTTAGGCACGTTGATATCTGACTGTCTTATTCGGAACTGGCGTCACTTGGAATATTTCCTCCAAGCTACGAGAACGGATTAACAGCATGTTAGTTCGTGTCCTGAGCTAAGAGCTGTAATTACACAAAGTGGTGATCAATCTGCTTCAAGGTAAGTTGTTGATCGTGGAAATTCTGTATACCTATCACTTTATAGGTCGATAATTAATGTAATGTATAGTCTAGGCGTTTGTACAGCTGAAAGTCTTGGATCCAGTATAACAGCCAGATCCGGCTCTCAGTAGTCAGTCATCGTCCATGTAGACATTCCGTGTTCATAGTCGAAATAACTAATTCATATATTAGCACAAAACTCTGCCAAACAAAATCTATTCTTTTGAATACACACAAGCTAATTTCTCGTTAGGATACAGTTTTCTAGACGAGAATACTATAACCTATTTTCTGGCCAGGGAGAAGTATCCAGTTGGTCTTCGCTGATGCCAGTAACCCATGGTGTTCCTATTATCAAATCTGTATGCCTAATCTGTATTATATTATCATAGTGAATTTCTAAGTCGATTCCTGGAGTATTGTATCTCAATACCGCTTTGATTGTGACTGTTCATATAAACATCTTGTATTAGATGATGTTCATACGACCCCTAACCCCGGGTTGAGAAGAATAAGACACAAATGGCGAAACGTATCCCACTACGACCGTACCAAGTACTTTACAGGAAAAGTGTAAAGTTTCATATTTGTCACAAAATTGGAGAAATATTTAGCGAAGGCGTTTGGTGGTAGAACGTTGTCGAATAATTTTCTGCAAATTCGTTGATTGAAATCGTCAAAGGACCTGGTACGTTAAGGTGGACAAACGGCCACAGATGAGGTACGATTGTAGATGAAAAATGAAACTTAAAATATGAAATGCTCGTCTCGAATAGCATGAACTATGACATTTTCTTGAACTGTCTTTGAAATATTGGGAGCATGAGTGCCATGGTTTTTTAACAAGAACTCTTTAAAGTGGTAGGTTTGTGTGAAATTGACGGTTTCGAGTTGAAAATGTACGGTTTGTCTATCTGTCAATATATAAAGATAAAATATAACCACAAAAATATTCACACATAACAGTCCTCTTTTGAATCCGTAGTTAACCACGTTTTGATTATCGTTTATCTTCATGTAAAAATATGAAACTTTATGGAATATTATTTTGGTCAATTGGTGTTCAATTTCAAATACGATAATTCGAGCAAAATTGTATGTGCGAGTATGAACTGACCGAATGGATAGAGTCGCGAGAAGAGTTCTTGTTTTGATTGATGATCTGCTGGTTCGAATCCCAAAATATTCGTACAAAATAGTATGTATTTTTCGACTTTTCACCATAATTGCAATATATATGTGAATATTTGTTTGTAGAAAGAATGAGTAGAAATGGTCTTTACGTCAAGACATAATATTCAACAAATATTGTGAGGTTTTCTCATCCCGTGCTAGCTTTGTCCGTGTGATTAGAGGGTTGGAGATTTGCACACAACCATATCTGGACTGATTTGATCAACTCAGCAGTTAGTCGTATCAAAAGTTGTCACAGAGAGCTCGTTTTGTGCGTTCAACTCGCATATATATATATATGTCCATGATGAAGAATATTTATTACCCGTTGGGCTGTAGGCGATATCAACAATGGCCTTGTCGTTATGTTCCTGCTTGCCACAGGAGGCCAAGTGAGCAAATTATTTGTTGACCAATCATAATGAGTCAATAGACAAAATGTAGTTTGCGGCCATAGCGGATCTATTTTAATCCTGGCCGACAACAGTTCTACCAGGTGGAAAAACATAGTGCAGTTGGTGATCAGCGTAAACGCAGAATTAAACAAATCAAATGATCAAATGAAACTGGTCGAGCAACAGATACTGTGGGCACGGTGAGCTGAGAGCATATGCATTCGGACTTTACCCTTATATGAGGGCATATGCATTCGGGGTCACCCTTAATCCCCACATTGTGCGTGGTTGTCAGGCGAACGCCATATAAGACACTCGTCACCTACCGCACTGGAGGGTATTTACAGTAAAATATTGTACACGCCAAAACAAAAATGACCCTGCGAAAGTTGTCGTTGGCTGTCTTAAAATACTGAGACTTGCGGACACTCAATTCAGGGAGTGACAAGTAAAATCTATTTATTCCATTTCCGTATTCGACTTGTTATTTATGCAATTATCGGCATTAACGTAACAGGGAAGGCACGAAAGTAGTAGGTAGCAACCCGATCTACGCCCGTTTAGCCGGGGGAGGTAACTCTTGCATCCACCAGGGGGCGCTGTTTCCAGGTTAAAGGTATCGCCTTTCACCTCTGGGGCGCCACCAGCTGCGTGTGTATTCCTCCGCGGTGATGCGGTCTGGTGGTGATGCGGTCGCGGGAAAAAGCTTCCGCGCAGAAAAAGTAGTCCCCAGACTTGAAATACGCTGCATGGTCCGATTGGGTCGAGTGAGGTATCAAAGTGAAGCATTCGTGAAGGGGCATCCAGTCATGGGTGGGTGCATGTAAAATTAGGATTTTTTCCGAAACTATTAAAAGCGGAACACGGATTTTACCCCTAAAATAGGGGAAAACCCCTATCAACTCTAGCCAAAAGGGCTAATATCGGTCCCCGGGCTTATTGGGACCTGCCTATCAAGTCAATGGGGTGGGTGCATGTAAAATTAGGATTTTTTCCCGAAACTATAAAAAGCGGAATACGGACTTTACCCCTACAATAGGGGTCTGTATTATACAATATAAGGGAAAATGCCTGTATGGGGTATGGGGATGGTCAATTTTTTTCGTGGGCTTTACTATGGCTTGTGGGGTCGCGTTTTTCTCGTCTCGCCAAGAAAATGACAATGGGAAGGGTCCCGGAGCGAATCGGTGAAATTTTTGGGAAAAGTCACCGAGGTCTGTATATAGGCCCATAGGCTGGCCATGGGGGGTATAGGTCCAACCTGGGAAATTCACACACGTTCATTGTGATATGGGTTGCTTGGATTTATTTTTCACGTCTCGTCATTTAGAACACGATGGGAAGGGTCCCGGAGCGAAACGGTGAAATTTTTGGAAAAAGTCACCGAGGCCTGGGTAGGCCCATAGGCCTATACTGCATGGCTATGGGTGTATAGGTCCATACGGGGTGGACGTTTTGGGATCTAGGTGGGCCTCTAATGGTCCGATGGGGTCGAGTGAGGTATCAATGTGAAGCCTATGTGAGGGGGCAACCGATGGGATGGATGTGGGGTAGGAATATCGTCATCCTGCGCATGCGCAATAGACAAAATGTGTGGAAATAGACGTTTTGGGATCTAGGGGAGCCACTAGTGGGCCGATGGGATCGAGTGAGGTATCAATGTGAAGCCTATGTGAGGGAGCATCTGATGGGGTGAGTGCGGGGTTGAAATATCGTCACTGCGCATGCGCAGTGGACAAAGGGTATGGAAATAGACGTTTTGGGGTCTAGGTGGGCCACTAGTGGGCCGATGGGATCGAGTGAGGTATCCATGTGAAGCCTATGTGAGGGGGCTAGACTAGGGTGGCGTTTCCATTCTGCTGCGCAGGTCACGTGGGTTGTGACGTCACTTCCGGGTTTCACCTCCAAACCTAGAAGAGTTCCAATGTTCTCTTAGACGTCCGGATGTTCAACCTCCAGGGTTTTTCCCGGCCCGGCCCGGCCCGGCCCGACCCGGCCCGCCCCGGCCGCAGCGCGCAGGTTCTCCGGCCGCACGCGCGCGCGCGCGTCATCACCGGCAGTGCGCGGATGAATGTCGGGTCAATAGGTCAAAGGTCACATCCAGGTCACAAGGTCCAAGGTCTCCCTTTCGGCAAGGTTCGGAGACAATGTTGCGGCATCGATATACAGAGCTTGAACCCCAAAAGGGGATTGTAAATTAACCTGGGAAGGATGGGCAGTTCCATTTGGACCAATCAGCGGTCGAGAAAAAGAATCAATGAGCGATCGATAAAAGAACCAATGGACGGGTACTAGAATTTCGCTCACGTCTGCGCCTACATCCAGGTACTGGGATGCTTTCGCCTACGTCCGCCCCTACATCCGGGTACTTCTATGTAGATGTATAAAAGTGGGAATATTTAGGGCATTGCTGCATTCATTGGCCTATTTATCCTCATTTTGTGCTTAAGCTTTGACTAGTGAAATCTCATGTTAAACGAAATCCTATACAAGATAACATTACACTACCGAACAATCACGGACTTTCACGAAGGGCCGTCACAGGGCTTAGTAGAAAAAAGCGCATTTCTAACCTTATTGGCCTTATGGCGCAAGCGAGTATAAGAAGTGCCCATGACTCACACGGTGTATAAAACCCTACCCAACAGGTACACTATAAAGCCACCTCTCTAACCGTTCGCTTTTCATTCTCCACCATGGCAGCGAGCGGAACAGAGCTTGCGTTATTCCAACTGACGTCCGACGTCTACCTCATCGTCAATGACGATCACCTGGAGCTGGTCCAAGACGCACCGCAGAAGGTGAAGATTTTGTTATCGCTATCAGGCTGGACTCTATTGACACGATTGTTACAGGGAAAAGAGCCCGAAAGGGATTTCATGCACGTGGAAGTCGGTGTGCACATACGCACTGCTGGAGAGGATTCCCTTTTTCCCCGGTTGGAACAGAGTGGAGGTACCTATATCACACTCTGTCCACCCTTATGGATGGCACTGAAAGATGTACTCCCCGAGGTGGATGACTTACTACACCCCGAGGTGAAAGAAGGGACTGTGGCTACCCGGAAGCTTACACCTGGCTGCACCCTATTGTTGTACCCCAAACGAGTGGACCTCATCGATAGCGGACTTAGGTGTTGGTGTACGACTGAACCCAAAGCGCACGTCTCTTTGTCACCGGAAGGATGGACTACATTGAAACGGGTGTTGTTGGGTGACCTGCACGGTGATAGCATTCACCTGTGTGACGACGTCTACATTTTCTGCGGTCCCTTTTTCGCTCGACTTCTCTGTCTGAACGACGGTGGTTTTACCCTGGACCCCGATCTATGGACGGCTTTGGAACAAGTAGTCCCCATTGTCGATAAAGTACTATCTCTATAGGAGCCACATAACCAATCAGAATAGTACGTATCACGGACTACACCCGTAGAGCTACATCTAGGCGCGCATGTGTGACATGGTCTATAAAACACGTCCCTCTGGATCCCACGCCTTCATTTCTACGGTTGCAGAGCCATGACGGAGATACAGCCCTATGCGACTCGCATTTTACAGCATGCCACCGTGGTTAATTCACTCACGGGTTACCGAGCAGTGGTTCGGTCCATGTTTTCAGACGGCGACGACAACGAGGGGCGACGCCAGATCCTGAACGAGTTCACAGAAGCGGTCCTCGACAGAGTGCACTCGATGGAGAGGTGTGCCATCACTCACCACTACTGGACTATGACAGCCATCCTTGATGCTCGGGCTATGGACCACGAGCGCTCACGCCGGAACCAGCGACGGCTGGTTGGCCTCACAATAGTCTTCGCCCTATTGATCCTGGCGCTGTGGCAATGACAGTGGCACCTGACTATAAATACGAGGGTCAGACACAGTGTGCGTCATTCACCGATCGTCATTGGGTCAAGCATGTCACCTGTTCTACGAGCCATCCTTTCCCTTACACCCCGGGTGGGGTTACACGTCTATGAAGATAAAGTCACCCTCGTGGAAGACCGTGGAGATGTTTGCTGGTCGCCCGCTGAGACCGCATCGAATACGGTTACGCTACACCGTGACGGCTGGACCAAATTTAAACGGGTGCTGAGCGGCGAGCTCGACGGAAACCTCATCCACATAGACAATGCCATCTACGTATACCGTGGACTCTTCTTCCCACGCCTGGGCCGTTACCAAGACCCTACGCGAGGCTTCACCCTAGACCCCGATCTGTCGACAGCCTTCGAGAAAGTGGTGCCTATCGTGGACCAGCTGTTTACACCGGACGAGCGGTCATCAGACGAGTTGGAGTGGGCTCGTGCCCTGAGAGAAGCGGCGGCAGAACCCAATTAACAAATGTCTAGCCATGAACCAGACGATGATGCCATTGATTAGCCGGCTAGACTCAGTCAGCCCAGTGACATGACCAGCCGATCCTTTGATCTCACGGGGTTCTCCCTATAAATACGAGAGACAGTCAAATCTGGTACCATTCACGTACTGACCATGACGGAGCATATAATACTGGCGTATCTCAGCTTGACCCCCGAGGTTTTCCTGCACGTGTATGCGGATAAGGTCGATATCATGGAGGTGGTGGGTGACATTACAAGCGTCTAGTCCGTCATTCATAATCCAGCCGTCGTCCATTAGAGAATATCCGCGTCCATAATCCAAAGACCTATTCCATTTCCATATAACAGTATTAGCACCAAATTCAAAAAGACAAAAGTATACATAAACATAGGCTTGTTTCCTACAAGAGAGAA
>JAVTVY010036519.1:0-16205 GCA_036873755.1 Hanleya hanleyi
TCATACCATCACTACCATCCATACCATTCCTATCATCACTACCATCCATACCATCACTACCATCCATACCATTCCTACCATCACCACCATCCATACCATCACTACCATCACTACCATCCATACCATCACTACCATCCATACCATAACTACCATTCCTACCATCACTACCATCCATACCATCACTACCATCCATACCATCAATACCATCCACACCATCACTACCATCCATACCATCACTACCATCCATACCATCACATCCATACCATCCATACCATCACTACCATTCCTACCATCAATACCATCCATACCATCACTACCATCCATACCATCACTACCATCCATACCTTCACTACCATCCATACCTTCACTACCATACCATCCATACCATCACTACCATTCCTACCATCCATACCATCACTACCATCCATACCATTCCTACCTTCACTACCATCCATACCATCACTACCATCCATACCATTCCTATCATCCATACCATTCCTACCATCACTACCATCCATACCATCACTACCATCCATACCATCACTACCATCCATGCCATCACTACCATCCATACCATAACTACCATTCCTACCATCACTACCATCCATACCATCTATACCATCACTACCATCCACACCATCCATACCATCACTACCATCCATACCATCACTACTATCACTACCATCCATACCATAACTACCATTCCTACCATCACTACTATCCATACCATCACTACCATCAATACCATCAATACCATCCATACCATAACTACCATTCCTACCATCACTACTATCCATACCATCACTACCATCCATACCATCACTACCATCCATACCATCACTACCATTCCTACCATCACTACTATCCATACCATCAATACCATCACTACCATCCATACCATCACTATTATCCATACCATCACTATTATCCATACCATCACTACCATCCATACCATAACTACCATTCCTACCATCACTACTATCCATACCATCACTACCATCCATACCATAACTACCATTCCTACCATCACTACCATCCATACCATCACTACCATCCATACCATCACTACCATCAATACCATCCATACCATCACTACCATCCATACCATCACTACCATCCATACCATGATGGTGATGGTAGTAATCCCACTTGGGACTGGACTATCCAGCAGTAATCTCACAGAGGACTATCCATCAGTAATAACATGGGACTGGTCCACCCAGCAGTAATCTCACACTGGAATGCCCTATGTACCAGTAATCCGACTGCACTGACCTATCCATCCTACATGGGATTAACTTTTGCCAGTAATCCCACATGGGACTGATGTTATTGTCTGTACCAGATAATCTATTCCAGACATTATTGTCTGTACCGCATCACTTATTCCAGACCTTATTGTTTGCTCTACATGTATGCTTTCAATACTGCTGCACCTTTGGCGGATGACCCCGCAAGGCGAGATGTTGGGGTTCTCAGAACGCTTGTTAACTAATGACTGAACTGAAGAAATTATGCAATGTTGTATAGGCTGGATATATAAAACGTGCAGTATAGTATTCAATCTCAACGGAATTCCAAGACCAGCAAATGAATGAAAACGGATACCATCGGAATGTGTGTCAACATTACAATGTATGGTCAGTTAGGCTAAAAATAGATTACTCAGGAATCTCCAGTTTAATACTAGATTCAAGTGTACTGTTAAACTAGCCATATCGTATCGTATCGTATCGTTCGTATATGTCACGGGTTGATTACAACCATAGTAGAAATATGCTCGGTGGGCATGATAACGAACAAGAATAACAAAGACTTTTGTGGAATTTTCTATTTTACTGATAACAAATAATAACATCAATAATAATAAAACTTTACATAAGCGGTGAATGATATAACCTGCGCTGGATCAGTCCGAGTTACTCTTCGCAATTAATATTACGGGTTACCATAAAGGAAATAGTTCACTTGCCATTGTATTGTCCGTGTTCAACAGGAACAGTTCACTTGCCATTGTATTGTCCGTGTTTAACAGGAATAGTTCACTTGTCACATAATTCACAGTTCTTGACGGTCGATGTCCAAGGCAGTCTCAACCAATTTCCATTACAGCACAGGGACGATGTTAAACGTGGCCGGGCGTTGTTAAACGTGTCCGGGCGTGGTTAACGTGACCGGGCGTTGATAAACGGTGACAGGCGGTGATGTTGGATTATTGATTACCGTTGCCCTGGTCATCCCCAATCATTATTAACATCCAGACCATCGTCAATCGAAACAGGAAATTCGGCAGTCCCTCAATTAGGAATACGTCAGCTGGGAATATATATAAATATCTACGGTACTATTGTGTACACTTTATATTTACAACTACATCAAATATAGGTATATGTTAATACAATATCCATATTGATATCTTTTATCGGTATTACGCATTAGTCAAGAGCTTCCGATACACAATATTTAGGCATATAATCTGTATATAAAACCACACAAAATTATACACAAATATTATCGCCTTTTCCCGTCTACTGTGGATTCTCAATTAATTTAGTAAAATAACCAGCTTTATTATATGACTGGTGGCGAATATCCCGTGTGATTGGTCCATTGGTGGTCATGTGATATCTCACAAAAAGCTATATTCACCTGCCAGAATGTTATATTCACCGACCGGTGAATATAACTTTTGTTGACGTCACTGCCGAAGCCGGTCGCGCGAATGACGTCATTTCGAACACCCGTTGTGCGGCTGACCTCCCGTTCCAACATGCGTGATGGGGAGATATATCTAATGAAAAAGTTCAGAATAATCATCTTTCCCCATATATATTTCATTCAGCCAATGCAAATTCAAACGTATTTTGATTGTTTCATATAATAAAACAATTATGTGATTCCAATTCGGTAAATACGATGTGTTATGGACCAGAGAAAACCAATATTCACCTCGGCCTTCGGCCTCGGTGAATATCGGTTTTCTCTGGTCCATAACACATCGTATTCACCTCATTGGAATCACATAATTGTATAATATTTTACAGATCTTTAGTTCCAAATTCTACATACCTGGGAATATATAGTTCACCACATATATATGTGGCCGCTCGGATCTCAACAGACTCCGGGCCCACAGCGTGTGTTCACACTAAAGTGTCAGCTTAGAATGAATCAAAAATCAGCTGTCTTCGAGTACAGCCCATAAGAAAATCTACGTCTCACAAATACAACCAATCGTAAGACATAATGCTCTATCTACATTTGGTTAATAATCTAAAGACAGTGCCGGCCGGGTTTCCAGATTAGCATAATTGCTTCCCGCGTTACACTTCACCGCACACAGTGAACCAAGTCGTGCATCAAACTCCACCGCATGCGGGGCAACATAGCTCTATCCCTGCCATACAAAATAACCTGTCAATCACAATCGTGACAGTATATTCCTCCTGTACGTAGGAGCACCTCCTTCTGGAGTACAAGTCAAAGTTTCACAGTCATGATAAAAAGAAAGGAAAGTATATATACTATATCTACAGGTCGGGCACACGCGTAGACTACCCCAGCATATTAAATATCAGAGTTCATCAGTTCGTGTCGTTGATGATGCATGGTGTAGAGGAACCGTCTCAGGACTTGCTCCACTCTCACATGACAGGTATAATGGTGTAGTACTGCGGAGGGATCTATAATGAATGCAGTCACTGCCTCTTGGTCGATGAAGATACTTTGAACTGTGTCCTTACAGGTGGGGCACAAGGATTCCAACAGCAGAGAGAGAAACTTTTGGCGCAGAGATTGGAGGATACTACATCTCACTAGAAAGTGCGACCGGGTTTCTGCTTCATGCCGGCATAGAAGGCATATCGAGTTAACCTCATACTGGTTGAAAGCCGCCTTATTGGACTGCAGAGTATATGTCCCAGTGAGTAGCCTCAGCTGGACTGGAAGGGATCTAATGTCGGTATGGTTCGAAGATGCTGATCTAACTGATGGATGAGGTTTGCCGATAGCAAAATCGCTGGTCACAAGATACCTCAAGGAGGAGTAGAATTTGGAGTTGGTAAGAATTTTTTGTAGCCAGTAGGACATAACTGCTTTCTCAACTGCATTTTTCCAGGCAAGTTTCCCAGGAATATTATTCAGAAGGGAATGGATTGAAGGCAGGTTGTATCTAGCCAGGATTTTCCTGGCTTCGCTAAACCAACTTTTCTTGTCAAATCCTTTGATAACAACTTGTCGGACACAGATGTCGTATAGGCTTGTGTCTTCGTCGGCACAGATGTTCCTCAGTAAGGATAACATGCGCAGGTGAATTCTTGGTTCAACTGGGAGAATACCAAGAAGTATGAATGGAGCTGGTTGAGCAACACGATCTGGAAGGGAGAGAATCTGCTTCAGCACTTTGCGGTAAAAGGTTTCCATCAGATCGATATCGCCACGGGTCAGTAACAGTGTCTCTGTACCATGAAGTAGAACCGGCATGACGTAGGTGTCCAGTAGATGCGAGGATGACAGGGGGTTCAATCCATTAACCCCATGTAGACCGGTTCCTATAAGGGAGTATAGGGTCCTTCTAGCCTTGGTTATGTTACCTAGAACTGTTGCAGTAGCTTTTGTTAGAGAGTTGTCTCTTTGGATTCCCAGATGTGCTGCTGATTCCGACATCGGGATACTCATTTGGTTCACGGTGAACCGAGAGTCGCTGGAACTATTTGTACTTGTTGCGGTTGACAAAATTGCACTTTTCACCGGTTGAAGCTCGTAGAAATGATTCACACTGTAATTGGCAGAGATGTCAAGGAGGCCTTGAAGCTGGTGATCGCTATTGGCTACAAGAGGCACATCGTCTGCACATGTTGGAGAGGCGCATGGCGTTAGCCCGATTCTGGTTCCCAGTCCACCTGCGTTGAGTTGTTGGAGAAGGTCGTTTATGAAGATCTTATAGAAGTCTGTGGAGAGGACTCCTCCTTGACGAACCCCTTGTAGAATTGGGCTGGGTTGGACAGTGAGTTGTTCCATTTGACTTGTGAATGGGCTCCACGTTGAATGTTGGTAAGAAGAAGCCACAGCGAACCTTGGATGCCAATTCCATAGATTTTCCTGAAGAGACTTTCATGCTGTACAGTGTCAAAGGCAGCTTTGGCGTCAAGGAGTGCAACATAGGAATGATGTCTCCTGCCTTTGGAATCTAAAACAGCTTCCTGAAGTACTAGCGCACTACACATCGGTGAGACCTTTGCCGTGAATCCAAATTGAAGAGGGTGTTGGGCTTGAGCAACGGCCACTTGAATTCGGTCTCGTAAGACTTTTTCTAGAAGTTTTGAGATTACTGGTGTCACGGTAATGCCCCTGTAGTTTGAGGCAGATGATTTGTCTCCTTTTTTCTTGTAGATAGGCGTTAATATGCTCGTTTTCATACATTCTGGAAGAGCTTTTTGCTGGAGAATTGCATTAAGGAGTCCCACGAGGAGTTCTATGACAATTTGGCCTCCGTACTTGATATGCTCAGCAGTGACACCGTCACCATCCGGCGATTTTCCAGACTTTAGCTTGGATATAGCTGCACAGACCTCGGTTTCCGTTACTGGAGGAATGGATGAAGACTGATGGGTGCAGAGTTGTTGGATGACGAGCTCGTCAAACTCCACTTCGGCACAGAATTTCTGGGGGTGAATTTCTTTGATAGTCGGTGTACTCAGCTGGCTAAAATGTTTGAACCAGCCGTCTATTATGGCATGACTTTCGTAGGAAACGTCTTCTACCCACAGGCGGTCGAGTTGTGAGGATTTAGCCTGTCGCTGCCTGCGGATAAGACTGTAAAATAAGGGCCGATCAGAGGATTCAGCACACATAAGTTTCTGTAGTTCTGTTTCTCTTGATAAGGCTGCAGCCTTACGTTGGGCACTGCGCAGATTCAGCCTGGTGCCCTGCCGAGACACAACAGTAGGATGTTGGGGGTCTTGTGGAGAACCGCTGTGCTTCCAGGCCCAGTGTGCCGCTTTCTTTTTGGCTACTGCATCGGCAATTTCTTCATTCCACAGGCGTGGTGTCCGACACCTGCGGGCTGGTAGCGGTGGACATGCGCCAATAGCTGCAGTTTTGAGGGAGTGGCACAATTTTGAGTATGCCAAATGGATATCAAGCTGGGATTTGTAGAGTAGCTTAGTATCTTGAAAGTGGGCAGACAGGCCTTCATGATATGTTACTTGGTCGACTTTTCTCCAGTCGATTTTACGGCTAGGCGTCGAGGTAACGGGAGTATCTGCCTTAGCGGTCTCCATGAGCAGTACAGTGCTCAAAGGGTGATGGTCAGAACTATTCCTGTGTAAGTCAGCAAGTCTGGAAACTTCTCCAATAATATTGGTGGTTTCAATGGAGTAAAGATAATAGTCAATCGTGGAGGAATCTCTGCCATTTGGGTGTTCAAAAGTGGGACCAGAAGTGGCGAACTTCAGGCTGCAGTCCTGAATGAAACATTTGAGCATTGTCTTTCTCTGGGAGGGAACACTAGATGTCAGGTCACAGTTGAAGTCTCCTGCTAAAATAATATGATGAGAAGACTGGTAGGTTGTTGTAATTTCAAACAGCCGGTCAAGGGTTTCTCTGTATTCAATGTCAGAGGATGTTCCATTCCTAGACGGCATGTAGACTGAAGCGATCAACACTGCAGCTTTGCTAGTAGAAACAGTGACACACTGAATGCGAGAATTTCCATCGTTTGTGGGTCGAACATTGTGGTTGATGGATCTTTTCCAGAGGATGGCCACACCGCCATACCCTCTTGGCTTCTGTACTGCATTAATGGGGTCTGCATCATCCACAGCTTTCCCTTCTGAGGTAACCAAGGGGTCCAGTTCCTCTAGTTTTGTAAGCTGGAAGTTGAACAACCAGTGTTCTTGAATACATAGAATGTCAGTGTTCCGAAGTAAATACTGAATACAGTCCTGATTGGTAACGACATTTTTGCAGTTAAATGTGGTCAGATTGATCTGATTGTCTGGACAAACAGGACTGTTGGAGAGGGAGATTAAGTTGGTAGGTTCTGGCTGGGGCGCTGACATAAAAAAGACTGATCTTGTTGGTTGCTCGAGGTTTCAGGGTTGACAGAAGGATGTACATGCAGGTCACTTGAAGCCTCACCTGGCATGTGTAAACCAGCACCTGCTATTGCCTGTGGGTCAGGAGCGGTCTCTCGAGTTGCAATAACCCCCACGGAGATATCACTGGTAGAGTCCAAGTCGCGGGTAGGAGAGACCACATTCTGCGGAGTGCAGGTGACAACTGGGTCAGGAGTCCGACTCTGGGGAGGAGTATCATTTTGGTTATGGACGCTTAGCTCGACCGGTTGCTCGGTGGACAAAAGAGATATGGAGCAGGAAATGGCGATATATGTTGATCATGGAAAGGAAACTGTAACGGTGAAGAAGGGAGGTGGGGGTGGCGATACTGCGTCGGTAGGAATGGTACAGGAACTGTATGATGGACTTGAGGGATCTGATGATGGAGACTTGCAGGGTTTGCCTGATGGCTGGACTGTGGAGGGGACTGATTCTTCTCAATTTGCTGGATCCTTCTTCGCAATTCTTCCATCTCGAATGCTTGTACCCTCTGCGTTAATTGCGAATAGTCAGGTGAAGTTGAACATACTGGATCAGAGTGAAGTTGCTGGTGATTACTCACAGACTGGTTTCTAGGAGGGTTGCAGGGAATTGTGGATTGTTGTGTGTTGGTTTGGGGATTTTCGTCATCATTTTGCGCCACTAAAACACGCATCCTTAATATGCTGTTAGTTTTTTCCAGTTATTCAATACGGGCTTCAAGTTTGATAGCATATGCTTGAGCAGTAGAGAGGTCCTTTTTCGTGTCTTTTAGACAAGCGTCCTTTTTCTTGACTTCGTCTTCAGCTTTCTTTAATTTGATTTCTCGCATCCTAAGGTTTTTGAGTTCCGTGGAGTGAGTACATGTACATGTTACGGGATCAGGAGTATTTTCAACTATGTGGACGGTTGCAGGAGCAGAATTTAAACGTGCATTTGGCTGGATGGTGGCTGGAACATGAACCAGTTGATTAGCAGGTTGGACAGCAGGGAATGCAGGAGCAGAGTTTAAGCATGCATTTGGCTGGATGGTAGCTGAAACATGGACTAGTTGGTTAGCAGGTTGGACAGTGGGGAATGCAACAGACCTGGTGGTCCTAGAAGGTTGAGGCTCGTCTCTGCGTCCTTGACATGATGAACATACATAGTTTTCGTCGGATTTACTGATGCGTGGGAGGCATGATGCATGGAAAGGGGATTGGCAGGAACTACAGAATATCGGAACAGAGCGACCAATCCTCTCAATGCAGAGTTGACACAGCAGTTCCGGAACTGAGATCTCAGGTTGTGAAGTTTCCTCCAGTAATAGACACTGTGCAAGAGTGGAGCTGGATCGGAGTTCTGTTCTGGGGGCTGCTGCAAGAGTGGAGCTGGTTACAGATCGGGAGGTCATCTCCGTGTTTCGAGAAGGTAGGGCGACAGAAGGTGGACGCTGGGTCGTGATTGGAGGGCGTGATGACGTAGAAGGCTGTGCGGGCAAGGCCACCGGTAGTGACGCAATCTGTGCGTTGGTGGTGGAGTGCTTGTTGAGTACACTAGAAGATCGTGTAGCATTATGAAGTGTTGGACCACATTCTTGCATTACAGCAAGAGCACCTGGGCTTGGGATAGGCAGTGAAGTTACAATATGGTCAGGACAATTATATGGAGAGTCTTGCTTTTCTAAAGCTTCTATTTCAGGAGGGGACATTTTGACGCATCTGTAGTGGACCCAATGGTTTCCAGATTCGCAGTAGGCAGCTCGAGTAAGGCAGTTTTTCTTACACCTATGGCATCTAGCTCTTTGGGGAGTTTGAGAATGAGGTTTGGCAGGTCTCTGTATCTGCTTCTTGCCAGAAGACTTAAGAATTTGATCCAAGGCAGATTTGAAGAGTGTTTTCAATTTAGAGTTCCAGGATGCAAGGTTAATACTGGAGCCATTTAGTGTTACAGACGCAATGAGTTCAAGAATCTCTTCGAAGTCCGTGGCAAAAAAGTAATCGAGGCCCGAGGGTTGACCGTTGACCAGGATGGAGGACTGCGTATGGTACAAGTTGATGGTATAACTTGAATTCTTGACTAAGTTTACCTTGAAGGTTGACTGGACTTCAGATCCTTTCTGATCCACAGAGACTGTTGGGGTAACTGTACCTTTTTCTTTGAGATAGGCTTTGTAGAACAAACAGGAGGATTTACGCAGCAACAAGTACATTGCTGCATCAGCTTTGATATATACTCCACCATAAGTGTTGGTAACCTACAGATTAGATGACCGACTAGCAGCAGTAATTTGTTTTTGAAGTGTGCGTCCAACGTTTAATGTAAAGTTTGTAAGGGTAACGTGAGTACTATCAGTGATCGATAATGGAGTATGATGGTGGGAGGCCACAGGAACATCCATTGTTTCAAATGAGGGTGTAGACCAGGATATGTCAGTAAAGTATTCAAACTGGGAAAAAGTATACCAACCAGGCTGACTCAAGTAACAGAAGCTGATCAGCAGCTTGTGTTTGATCGAGTTCAGGAAGGAATGGTGATACAGTACGGATTGTAAATTCTTGAGGGTCTTTTAAAATCAGGGCAGGAGGCACGTGTACCAATCAGGGATAGAGGTGGCTGGGAGTTGATCGGCAGTTCATGTGAAGGCGAAAATGGTACAGTAATCTTGAGAGTCGATATTGCCACTCACTGGGACTATATTCTCGAGGGTCAATACATGTATCAATACACAAGCAGAAATGGAACTGGTAAATAGGAGCTGATCAGCAGCTCGTGTGAAGGCAAAAACAAATTTCGAACTTTCGAACTCACTGGAACAGTAGACTTGAGAGTGGTTATTGCTACTCACTAGGATTATGTTCTTGAGGGTCGTTACATGAACCAGTGATGAGGCAGAAATGGAACTGGTAACAGGAGCTGATCAGCAGCTCGTGTAAAGGTGAAAACAGAGTTCAGGGCCGGAGGCACATGCACCAAATTGTGTTTTCTCTTGGGGAGTCGTTAGTAATGACACACCGGAAGCAGGAGCCAATCAACAGCTCGTCTGGGAATAAATTCCGAGTGTTGAGCGTGTAGGACGGTATAAATAATTTCAGAAATTGATTAAATAATTTCTTAAAGTCTATTTATGGGGAAGATATCCTCAGTCAATTTTTGCCAGATAACAGGAATCACATATGCTGAACAGTTGATTACGATGATAAAAAGTGGATCGTTTCAGTCCTAAAAGCCGCTGTCTTCAAAGTTCTGAGTAGAGTGCTGGATAAGTTCAGGAATCAATTTAAATAATTACTTGGAATCAGTTTATGGGGAAAATAACCTCAGTCAATTTTTGGCAGGTAGCAGGAATCACATATGCAGTGCTGGAATTGCTGAACAGTTGGTTACGGTGGTAATAGGTAGACCGTTTCAGTCCTAAAATCCGCTAAAAGTTCTGGGTAGTATGCTGGATAACTTTAAATAGTTTGTAAATGTAGCTTGTAGCATGCAGTTCTGGAGCTATGAGCCACCCAGAAGGTTAAAAGCTGTTATCTTGTGGAGAATAAAAGCCTAAAAAGTTCTTGCTAAAATACCTTCTAGCATGCAGTTCTAGGAATATATTTGAATAAAGGGCGATACTTATCGCTGGCGGCCGAATACGTCTCAATTGCTCTGCCACAAGATGGACGTCTGTTCCTCGCTGAAATCTTGCTTTATCTGTTGACGAGTTGGTTTGCCTTTAAGACTTGCAGCGAAGCTTGGGTTCAACTGCGTTGAGTAGATCAAACTGGTCAGCGAGAAAGATTGCAAAAAGTCACAAGTTCATTGTTATCTGCACAAATTTGCACAGATTCAATATGTCGGCATCGACAATATGGCGGCTTAGCGATATGCTGGGGTGAGAAAACACGGGCCGTGAGGGCAAGCTTATCAGAAGCACGTAGATACGAAAAGAAGCAGGACAGAGACTACACTACACTGAGGAAATAAACAGATAAAACACAAACACTAAGAAACTAAAACTACATCAAAACTACATCTAAAACTGGAGACAAATAAAAACACGTCTGCACACTACAAAATCTACGAATCAATGATATTATAGATATCTCATAGTACATGTAGATCTAATAGACTGATTACGACGTACGAGCGAGGGCACACATGTGTGCTTTTAATATAGATATAATTAAAATATTTTTTGGAAGCTGACGTTTTAGAACAACAACAACGACCACCGAAAGCCAACAAAAGATTTACCTTCATTGGAGTTGCTTACGGAGCCGTGGAGGGGACATAGTTAATATTTTTTTAATTTCCCCCGAGATAATATCCCCCGAGATAATAACTAGGGGAAAATTCACCATTGGTCAATTATCTCGGGGGGAAAATAATTTGCCCCGAGATAATATCCCCCGAGATAACTATCTAGGGGGAAATTCGCGATTGGTCAGTTATCTCGGGGGAAAATAATTTACCCCGAGATAATTAACCAATGAGAGAGTACGCATATATTCTTTATCATTCTTTCACTTATGATTGACGGAAATGGATCGTGATTGCCTTATTCGCTTGTATTTTGATTTGGGACTGAAGTATAAGGAAATTGTGACGATTTTGGCCATGAAACACAGAATTATCTTGAGTGAGAGACAATTAAAAAGAGTACTGCAACGCCTCAACCTTAGACGTCGACAGTACGACGATCTCGCCATTGTGGTTGAGTTTATTCAAAAGCAGTTGCGTTCTTCGGGAAGCTTGCATGGGTATCGACTCATGTATGTCAGGTGTATGCTGCATGGTATTCGCGTGCGCATGGAACATGTTAGATTGATTCTTCAGCTGCTTGATCCTGAAGGGGTACAACTGCGACAGTCCGGACGACTTCACAGGAGAGCCTACTTTTCAAAAGGTCCCAATTTTATATGGCACCTTGACGGCTATGATAAGCTGAAGCGTTTCGGTTTGTGCATTAACGGCTGTATTTGTGGATTTTCGCGCTACATTGTATGGTTAAACGTTTACTGGACTAACAGTAACCCGAAGATAATCGGCAGTTACTTCTTGGAGGCTATACAGAGGGAGAATGGTTGTCCTAAGGTCGTCCGAGGTGATTTTGGGACGGAAAATTGCCTTGTTCCTGACATGCAAGTCTTCCTTAGACGAAATCATACTGATGATATGTCTCGCAGCCCTTACATGGATGGTGTCAGCACGTCCAATCAGAGAATTGAACAATGGTGGGGGTTTCTGCGAAAAGAGAACGCTCATTTCTGGATCGAATTATACAGTGGAATGGAGGAAAGAGGAGATTTCAATGGTGGATTCTTGGATCAGAACCTGATTCGGTTTTGCTTCATGTCTATAATTCAGGTATAGTAAGACATACAACGAGAATTTGTTACCGGGTATTTAAGGACATGTTAGAGATGATTCACTTACTTTTAATGACTTGTTTCTGTCAGAGAGCCATGTGTAAACCTTTACTGCAAGTAACACCATGTGTGAGCTATCCGTTTATTCATAATTCATTTATTCAAAGTTCAGTTTCCAAGCCTGTGCAAGAGATATCCTGGAAAACGCATTAGTTAGGGAAATGCGTCAATTTTACTATATAACTAAGGAAACCGGATGCATCCACTCGTATTTTCTCAGACTTAAAATTGACTTTTTACCCCTCAGCCCATCGGGCTGCGGGGTCTTGCAATCGGCATGTACGTCTGGTCGGCCGGCCGGACGGCCGGCCGGCTGGCCGGACGGCCGTCTGTCAACAATTTTTTGTCCGGGCTAGATCTCAGTTACTATTTGACTGACAGTTCTGATACTCACAGTGAATATCCCTAGTATCCCAGAGATGTGCACTGTCATGTTTATTCCGTGTTACGTCATTTCTTTACAGAGTTATGGCCCTTTGAAATTTCGCGTCACTAACTTTTGTCCGGGCTAGATCTCAGTTACTATTTGACTGACAGCTCTGATACTCACAGTGAATATCCCTAGTATCCCAGACATGTGCACTGTCATGTTTATTTCGCGTTACGTCATTTCTTTACAGAGTTATGGCCCTTTGAAATTTTGCGTCACTAACTTTTTTCCGGCTAGATCTCAGTTACTATTTGACCGACAGCTCTGATACTCACAGTGAATATCCCTAGTATCCCAGACATGTGCACTGTCATGTTTATTTCTTGTTACGTCATTTCTTAACAGAGTTATGGCCCTTTGAAATTTTCCGTCACTAACTTTTGTCCGGGCCAGATCTCAGTTACTATTTGACTGACAGCTCTGATACTCACAGTGAATATCCCTAGTATCCCAGAGATGTGCACTGTCATGTTTATTTCGTGTTACGTTATTTCTGTACAGAGTTATGGCCCTTTGAAATTTTCCGTCACTAACTTTTGTCCGGGCTAGATCTCAGTTACGATTTGACTGACAGCTCTGATACTCACAGTGAATATCCCTAGTAACCCAGAGATGTGCACCGTCATGTTTATTTCGTGTTACGTCATTTCTTTACAGAGTTATGGACAGATGTGCACTATTATGTTTATTTCGTGTTATTCCAGTTTATTACGACCCTGGATTACTATTTACTACTTAACTGATACAGCCTTAGTAAAGGTGTTTAATATCCCCTATTTTAGCACTCTGTTTGGCAAAAATATCATTCAGTTTGCGTTTTTATATTATTCCGTTTACGGTCACACACAGCGCTCCTTTTTGCGCTGTCAAAAAGGGTTCCGCATTCACGAAAAGTGTTTAAGTGCGCATTACAAAAATCATTTGTTTTTTTAGTTCAGAAGCATAAAACACCAAAGCTATGTCAAAACTACAGACTACAAATCATGTTCATCTCATTGAAACGGAAAATTCTTTTCTGCCCAACACATTTTGGAAGAAATTTGCAGATGTCCACCCAGTTTTCCATGATTCGTCGCATTACGAAATCTTCAACTTTAGATGGAAGAACTATTCACCAGATCTTTACTAACTTTTCTTGAGGTATCGATCCACACAGTCTTGGATCGATATCCCTTCACAGGATTGATGACTGAAGCCGGTACTAGCAAATACTAATCGTTGAGTATTTTCTTGAATCAACATTAATACATATGTGGGTAAATAAATTTGACAGAATTCAGCAGATTTTTATGTCAACCTGTTATTCGCTGGACATATTGTGCTGAGGGGTCAAAGCACCTTTTAGGTGCAGCCTCATGTTGACTCAGAATTGTATGCCGCGAAAAATCTTAAAAGGTAAAGTACGAAGCGAAAACACGAATCTACATGTAGTAAGGCAAACTCGAGATTCCACAAACCTTGGTTTTTCTTGTGTTCGCTCAGCACCTTCGTATTTTGGCTTCGTATTTTCGCTTTTTCGACTTTATTTCTACGCTAAAAAGCGAAGAGTACAAAACGCGAGTCTTCCTCAAATTTGGTATGCAAATGAGTTTTGATGATGTCACACTAGTTCATTAGAAAACAAATAATGGACCACTTTCTTCTTTAAGTGACAGGGTTCTGGTACTTTTCCGTTCTATTATTCTGTTAACATTGTGTTTAAAGGTTATCAAATATCACTGCTCTCGCTGGTATTACCAATAGTTATCATAGCAACTGATAAAATAAATGCCTTAGTGATTGGATGCTACGGTAACCACATTTTTGAAGATGATTGGTATTTTTCCCGAAACAAAGCCATATAGTTTGCAGACTGCCATATTTTAACTTTGAAGGAAATTAGACTTCAATCTAGATCTGTCAATATTCCTGCATCAATATTGTTCACTAGGTTACATCACAAAATCTCCTTTTCGGAAATTCCATGAAAATCAGGTTTAAAATTCAACTCCAACATATCGGCAACCGTTTGAAGTAATTACTTGCAGTAAAAGGCATCTTACTCAAGAGTTGTGAGTACTTTCTGCTCCTAAACGTGACCGTAAACCATTTGGGTTTCTCTTCAACACTGGTGCTTCGTTTTGTAATTGGTGTTTAATTTCGCTTAACCGGGGTAGGAGCCTTTTGAATATCATGTATATTACATCGCCATGGTGTTCAAATGAACAGGCGCAATCAAAGCATGACAGATAATTACTCTAGAAAACGACCTGGAAATTCATATGAATAAAGAACTAGTCAGGATTATTTGTGAAAAACATCATTATGTCTTGCTGACAACATTGGAAACTGTTGGCCGGTTCTCTTTTGTAAGAAGCCATCGTGTGTTTAAATTATCTTCATTTCACACATTCGAAATTGATAACTGTCATAGGAAAAAGATGTTTAGATTATTGCCGCGGAATCTCTTTTATGGACGACGGCTTAACATTGGATGTATGATCTGACGCTTGCTATTTAAACATGTTGGCTAATTTACAGGACGAGCTAGACACAGTGATAGATTTGTGGAATGAGCACACCATCCGATCCTCCAGAAACCAAGATGTCCCGTCTGGCAGACCATCCATTATGTACCTTACACCAATACTCTGGGGAGCTGAAAACCACACCCGTGTCGTTACCGAGGAGGATATAGACGTGTGCAAGACAGAAGTACAATCGAGATCCACTGTACCATGTGACAAAGATGTGTACGACCTATGTTTGGATATAATGCGAAGAGATGGGTTATTACCGCCGTGCAATGCAGTTGAGGCCCTTGATCTTTATGTCCATCTCAGAAGGGAAATTTCAGATCTGTTACAATGATCAGTGGATGAATGTGGAAAATCAGATATGTTTTTCTTCCCCAGTACCTTATGGTGTCGGACAAAAGTGTTTGTGACTTATTTCGTCCAGTAGGAATACTATCATCAGTCGCATATATATCACTTTCAATTGCGTTTCATTCTCGGTTATAACTGGGTGCTTTGTAAATATATCTTGGGAGTTACACTTATAGCATGAATGATACCAGAAATAAACCATACAGTGTCTGAGCGCATTTGCAAACCTCTCTAGTTTTTTCGCAAGTTGAACAGAAAGTAATGAAAGGTAATATAACCAGTTTGATTTTTTTTCAAGAAAATGATACAGAACAACTGCTGGTATATAAAATGTAATTTTTAATAAAAGGGTCTCTTTTCGTATTTATTTGTTACATACTTTATCAACAAGCAGCCACTATAGGTGGCACCTTAACTG
>JAVTVY010036520.1:0-15694 GCA_036873755.1 Hanleya hanleyi
TTAACAATAGTTTTTGCCTTAATATTCCGTAAAGGAATGGCCTCAGGGAACCTTTGGTATGGTTTGGTTTGGTTTTCCTACCATTTGACATGTGTGGCATGACTTATAAAATTCCGTAACATCTTTCTTTAAATTTGGCCGATAAAAACGATTTAGAATTTTGTAATATGTTTTGTTAAGGCCATAGTATACTCGGCCATTTAATGTCAGTTTCTCGGTTCAGAAATGGCAAAGTCCCAGGTAGGTTTCCCCATGTAATTAGCAAATCCTAGAGCATATCCCATTCATTGTTTATGCCCATGTCGAATAATTACAAAACTTTGAACAATTGCTGAAGATAAAAATGTAACATCCCACCCTGCATTCGAACAGTGATTGAAAAACCTTGAAATGTGCCTTGTAACTCTCCAGAAATTCATACATGTTCCCCTTGTGATTAGTGGCATGCTATCTGTACAGCTAAAATCAAAGGCCATTGCAGAGTAAATAAGAATTACCTGTGATTGCTTATATCAATAGAACAGAAATAAAGAATTAGTAAAATCAGATCTGCATTATTGTTATTCATTATCATGTATAGAAGTTACCCAGTTTTATTCTTTTGATAAATGAATTACATGTTCTTCCTATCTAATCTGCAAGGGCCTTAGATTCAAACATTCATTCACAAAAAGCCTGCCCCATGTTATACATGTACATGCTATGCCAGGTAGAAGCAGGGACCCAAGTCATTGTCTCGAATTAAATAGGGCATGCATAGAGTTATTTCAGCTTCAATGTCCACTAGCATTCCTGGATGGGCATCCTTCATTTACAGCTACATGAAACTGGAAGACCAGTTACCTGTTTCTCTGCCATAAACTGACCAGTCTCACCTCTGTACTACATGTACATGTGTATGCTAGCAGCTGTCTGTCTTGACACACATGCATGTTGTGGTGTACCCTGGGTTTTCAGGGAAGGACTTGCTGCAGGGTTAGTTTACCTGATCAGAAGATACACATGGCGAGATATGCATGTGGGGAACATTTACAAACAACTGGTGAGTTTACACCATTTTTGATTTTTGATACAGTTTGAATGTTGAATGTGATTTCATGGTATTAAGGTAATAAATTGCTTGTCATTTAATTATTCTTTGACATGGGCAAAAAATGTTGTCAATTTTTGTTGTAGTATTTCAGACTCAAATGGGAAATTGATATTCTGACTTTGCCATTTCTCAGACAGCCACTATGGCCGACTGGACTATGGTCTGAAGGGCCCTGATACTTAGATGCTCACTCATCGTCTGGCGGTCGCCATTTGCGCACAAGAACATCATCCTTACAAAAGTAACACACAGGCTCTTGAGTTACATCACACTCATCTACTGCCCTGTCAAATAACTTGGAAATGTCCTTGTCACTATGCTGTTCATTAACCACCCGTGGTTTTGAAATTTTGTCATTAGAGCATTCCAATTTGCTATCAAAATGTGGCTTATCAGCCTCATCATTTAAACACACTAAAGTGTCGGCCAAACAAACGTCATCGATGACGTCATCTTTAAGAGACTTTTCAGACTCCTCAGCCAATTTACTCTTGGCTCTAGTAACTCAACAAGCAGGATACAAACTTTGAATTTCGTCTTCAACTGGATCATAGATCTGCTCCAAACAAGGCTTGTCAGTTACAATCGGGTTAACCCCGATCTTATCTCCCGCAAGATCATTTCCAAGAAGTAATTGAACAGCCTCAAATGGTAAACTGCCTTTAATACCCACCGTAACAGGTCCAGAAATCAAGTCGGAAGACAGATTGACGTTATGGAGCGGAACGGGTGTATAATTTACAGAATCTACTCCTTTAATCAGGACATTACTGCCTGCAAATGAAGAGTCAGAAAACGGCAAAGTATCTGCCAACAAAAGAGACTGGGAGGCGCCCGTGTCTCGCAAAATCTTCACAGGAGTACCATTAGACAAATCACTTGAAGTGACACAAAACCGTTGTGGATAGATGGTTCAAAAATCTCCATAACAAAATTTAAAAACTGTCAACCTTATCCTTGATAGAACTAATAGGAACAGGGTCCCTGGCATCTTAACGTCATATAAACTATGAACGTCACTAACCTGCTTGGGTATAGATCTTGAAGTGAGGAAACCACTGGGCTTTTGAAAGGCTTGATCTTGCTGTTTTCTTTTCAATTTAAAACAATTAGCCATTAAGAGACCTTTCTTCTTACAATAATTGTAAACGGGAGATTTATTTTGAGTGTTAAAAGTGGGTAACTGAGACTTTGTGTTTGACCTTTGACCTTTGTAACTGGGGTTAAAAGTTTTAGGCTCTGAGAAAGAACTGGGTTTGTTACCTGAGAGATTGAACTGGAATGAACTTGGCTTAACAGCATTGACAAATGATAATTTGTGTGTCAGAGCGTATTCGTCAGCAAAACGTGCTGCTTGATCTAAAGTGTTGGCATTCTTTTCATCAAGAAATGTTCTAATATCACCATGGATACACCTTTTAAATTCCTCTACCAGCATAAGCTGTCTAAGGCTTTCAAATGGGTTGTCAATTTTAACCGAGGCACACCACCTATCAAATAACTGTTCTTTTGAATGAACAAATTCTACAGAGTCAGAGTTTTCTTTTTCACAACTACGAAACTTTTGTCTATAGGCTTCAGGAACTAATTCGTAAACTTTAAGGATTAAATCCTTCACTGTATCATAATTTGATGCTTGCTCTACGGTCAATTGAATGTAAATGTCCCTTGCCTTTCCGATCAAAACACTTTGGAGAAGTAAACTCCAATTTTCTTTTGGCCAGTTTAAATTTTCAGCAATTTTCTCAAAATGCAGAAAATATTCATCAACTGCTTTTTCCTGAAATGGTGGGACGAGACGTATTTGACGAGCCGCATCAAAGTTTGATTGTGATTGTACAGGTGCATGTGCTGGACTTGTTTGCGACTGTAATTCCATATGCTTCATTTCTAACTGAAATGGTCTTTCTTTCTCTTTCTCCTCTTTTTCTAACCTTTCTCTCTCTAATTCTTTGTCTCTTTCTTTCTCTAATTTTTCTCTCTCTAACTGAAACTGTCTGTCTTCATTTTCTCTCTCTAATTCTAATTTCTTTAATTCCAGCTGATATTGCAATTCTAATTTCCTTATTTCCAAATCAGCAGCTGTTTCCTCAGTTAAATCAAAATCACTTTCATTCCAAAGTTGTTTGCTAACAAAATGTTTAATAATGAGTTTCTTAATTTCTTGCTTTCTCCAAGGTGTTTTAACTTGAATTTGTGGAAAGTTACACAGCGCGAACAAATCCTCTTTGCGTAATTCGGCTAATTCCTCCTGACTAGGCTCTAAGGCAAACTGTGCTGGGTCTAATGACATGCTGATAGCGTACTCCCTGACTTCACAAATTTAGACAATGTTGTAAAGCTGTAGCAATTTAGAAATATGCTGCAAAGCTGCCAGCTGATCAGTAATGTAAACAAATCATCATGGACAGGCCCCCAATTTCTGTTACATCAGCTTTTACCGTAACAGAAACACGTGTGAAATCAAGGGTTACAAATCAAATATTTATTTACAATACTAAAATCATATACAATTTACGTAAGGTTAATATAACAAATAGATGTTCGAAATATAGTCTTACTGTTCAATACTATACCGGTGTACTCTTTACAGTCCTTGTTGATGCGCACAAATCACTCTTCTATATAATGGCAATCCAACACTGCTCAGCTGTACACAGTCCCAGTAAATGTCCAATATCCAATAGCCGTTAACAAATAGCGTATGTTATGCAGCGGCCAAAAGTTAATACACATGAGTAAATAATCCAACAGTTCGTAGTTACAGGCAAAGATAGTAACACAGTATACCAGACCCACATAAAAGCCAGTTTGAATTCCCTCCTCAATGACTGAGTGATACACTATTTATACTCAAAGAGGCATTCCAGATCATTCTGCCATTCAAGAAGCTTCCAGAATACACACCATTACCGCATCATCTGACCTAGATACAATTTACAATAGCCTTTCAGAGAGCTCCAAGTGGCTGACCCACATAATAGTATGTAAACAAGCTTGCGTCAGCTCTATATTCTAAAAACATCCACAATGTCTAATAATAGACTACAATACCATGACACATTTCATAACTTGTCTAATTCCGGTTAACCCGAGGCTAGGGCCCATACAAACCCAATACTTCAAGATCCTCATTGTGTCCATATGAACAGGCACAATCAAAGCATGATTGAGATACCTCATTCTTTAGATAACGATTTCAAAAGAAAATCATATGGATTAGGAACACTGATCAGCGATATATTTGGAACATCATTATGTTTTGTCCGCATCATTGAAAACTGTGGACCACTTCTCTCTTGCATTAAAAACATGTAAATACATTAAAATTTTACAACAAACCGATCTCTCTCAAATAATCTAAAATACAAACTTCTTTTACTCGTCTAAAAAGATCCTCCAAAGTAGCTGCTCGATAAAAGGTATCTCTTACAATCTTAAAGTCTATACAGTCGATAAGAATATGTTTCACTGTGTGATCTTCGTGGCATGGAATACACCTTGGGACTGCATTTTTTGCAGTAAATGT
Organism: Hanleya hanleyi; assembly: GCA_036873755.1. Lineage (NCBI taxonomy): Eukaryota > Metazoa > Mollusca > Polyplacophora > Lepidopleurida > Hanleyidae > Hanleya > Hanleya hanleyi. The sequence goes on from JAVTVY010036520.1 coordinate 4,623, forward strand.
TCGTGAGTTAATCGTGTATGGCCGATTCTACATCGTCTAATCATTTATGAAATTGTTATTGGATTATGGACGCGGAGATTCTTTAATCACAACACATATAAGGGAAGTGGGAAGAGGTGCCGACATACTGACAGTCACATGACTTCACAGTATAGTCCTCCGGTTAACCTATTCTAAAGCACAAACCAAGAATCTAACGATTCGTGGATATGTGTTGTATCTCAGGTACGCTTTTATTGTACCTGTTCATGTGACAACTTGAATGATATGACCACACGGCCCCTGGCACCGGCATAAGCGATATTAGATACAAATCTAGAGAGTTATGATGGAAATGCTCTGACAACTCGTATATTGGTAATTGATGAGCTGTTTCGCTGTGACAACTCGTACACTGGGGGTTGGTGAGCTGTATCGTCGTCAGATGAAAATGACGGCATTTAACACAAAATACTACTCTGTAAGGCCCGGCGTCGACCCAGCATGAACGACTGAATAACGAATAACGGACCAGACGAATACAATCTGTTGTTCCCTTCAGATCCAGTGAAGACGGATGAATATCCTTCACAGCGTCGTTAATAGGGGTTATCCAGTGAATGAGAAGGAATGGGCTTTGGACAATTTCCGCATATAGGGAGTCCAGAAATCTCAAGTAGATATGTGTTCCTTCCTTAAGAGTTTTTAAGTATCCACATGCATTCAACATCTAAGTTTCCTGAAACGGCATCATATCACGACATTGGTTCCTATTCCTTTTCACACCCGGAAACCACACCGGTAGGGTCCTATTTCTTTCAACACCCAAGATTCCACTGGTGGTGTCCGATTTCTTTCCACACCCGGGAACCCCACAGGTGCCCCAGTTAGTCGCCTCTTTCGACAAGCTCTCTGAGGAGCGGAGACCTATTCTTACCATGCCCTGAAGTGTGCACAACGACAGTCCATGTCCATCCCCGGGAGCCTCATGGGGCTTAACGCAGAAGTATAGATTGACAAGTTCTGCAACCTGCTACATCTAGCTTTGTATGATGTTTTATGTAATTTCACAGTCCAGTACCATTTTGGTATTTAGGTAAGAGTGGTAGGAAGAGTGTCTCTCTTTGAGGAACTGTTTGTATTTGATGAATATATCTTGCAAAGCAATTTCAGTGGAGAAGTCGATACAAAAGCAGATGGAAAAACACGTGTTCTAAACTATACAGCGAAATATTTCCCAGCCAGTACTGTGCGGTTCATAACTGAACAGTACTGACAGGAAAGGTCACCAGCAGGTTTACTGTGCAGTAACCGCAGAGTTAGCATCCGCTCGTTATCATCCGCTGGGCAACTGGACAGTACCATTCAGTTGGAAACTGGTCGGTTACCACCTAGTTACTGTATGGTAACTGGTCGGTAACTACAGGCAATCAGCAGGTGAATAACCTGTCAGTAACCAGGTGGTAACCGTGCAGTACCGTCTGGTAACTGAACAGTACCTACCAGTAAGCAACCAGTTACTGGTTCCAGGTTCATTTCTAAATGCACAGTACTGCAAGGGGACCTTCCCTGACAGTTCTGTTCAGTTGTGGACTGCACGGCACTGGCTGGTGCTGGTAACCAGCTGGAAATGGCTGGTGAATGTTTGGCTGTGTATAACCAGCACCGGGTATTAGTAATATTCACATACAAATATTATAATATTTTGGGCCTTGTCTGCAGGAACGATAATGAATTTACTTTGGGGTTAGCAAGATCGGCTTGCACCTTGGTGTCTGTCAATGTTTATTTTGCTTGGGGAAGGATCTTTCTGTCGATGTGGCGGATAGTTTCGACAACCTTGCCTTTGGTAAATCCCAATCAGTCAGCGAATACTATAGGCTCTACTTTTTCTCGTTTCTTGACTCAACGACATACTGTTCAAAAGCGCTAAGGATTGTTATTCTTTGTCCCTTCATCAGGAGTATTTTAAGGCCCATATTGCACACTATATCAAGTTTTGTTGGGGGAGGACACCACCCCCCCCCCACCCACCACTACCCCATGCAAACACTGCAAACCTGGCATTTGAAGATCAAACCCCACATTTGCTCACTTTTTAAATCTGGTTGGATATAAATGCTAAGAGGATGCTATTCTTAAAACTGTATATCCTAAACTTGTTTAGAACTCGATTTAAACGTGTTTAAATAAGTGGACACATTTCATATTTACTTTGTGAATGCCTGGTTTCCTGTGTCCATGTAGAGGCAGCTGATCCAACATTCTCTACAACAGGTTAACTTTACTGCCACTGGAATATGTCCATTCTGTACCCAGGCTTAATTGCATAGAGCGACATCGTGTGAGGTTTTACAAGCTCGAAAGATGACTATTCAAAATAGAAAGGCTTAATTAGTATCTGGTTAGGTAGGCATATATTGGTTGGTATTGACCTTGGAGTGACTGGACTGTGTGTACATGTAATAGGCATCTATCAATGAAACAAAACGTAACTTGAGACAAAATTACATTAAATTGCATCACAAATCAATTGTTGTTTAGTAATCCATAAACAAATATCTTACGAGACTTTCTGGTCAATTGTTTGTGGCGTCCTCTGATTGGAACCATAATTAAGCATTGGTGACTGAAAACTGCCTGAAAGATCCAAATAACTCAATAAGTTTTACTTATAAGAGTCCGGCATAAAATCAACAAATGTTATTCCTGCCACTTGAACCCGATCTTATTGGGGTCAGTGCCTCACTTATACATTCAACATCAGTAGTATAGAAATCATAAAAAAGGTCGCATTGACCTCTTTGCACTTAAACTTGAGGTCACGGGGAGGTCATGGGGACATCACGTGATTGAGAGGTCCAGTGCACTATAGTTCCGGCAAAGATCACGTGACCTTTGGGGCATGTATTCCTTCGCGGTGATGCGGTCTGGCGGTGAAGCGGTCTGCCTCCGCGGACAGAAAGTAGTCCCAAATACGCGTTTTCGTGAGAATCATCTGGAATGTTCGGCAATCTTCAGGGCCCCCTAATGGTCCGATTGGGCCGTATGAGGTATCAATGTGAAGCATTTGTGAAGGCGCATCTGATGGGCTGGGGGTGGGGTTGAAAGATCGTCATTCTGCGCATGCGCGGTAGACAAAGTGTATGGAAATAGACGTTTTGGGGTCTAGGTGGGCCCCTAATGGGCCGATGGAGTCGTATGAGGTATCAGTGTGAACCATATGTGAAGGGGCATCCGCCCGGACTAGTGTCTCGGCCGTTGTCAACATTCTGCGTTGCGCAGACGGGGAATTGTGGGGAAAGGGTATGGAAGTAGACAGTTTTGGGGTCTGGGTGGGCCACTAGTGGTCCTATGGAGTCGTATGAGGTATCAATGTGAAGCATTCGTGAAGGAGCATCCGACGGGGTGGGTGAGACGTGGAACTGACGTAGACAAAGGGTATGGAAATAGACGTTTTGGGAGTCACTTATGGGCCGCTGGAGTCGTATGAGGTATCAATGTGAAGCATATGTGAGGGGCATCCGCCTGGTGTGTACTAGTGTGTCGTCCGTTGTCAACATTCTACGCATGCGCAAACAGGGAATTGTGGGAAAAGGGTATGGAAATAGACGTCTTGGGGTCTAGGCGAGTCCCTCGTGGGCCGATGGGTTCGAGTGAGGTATCGTTGTGAAGGATACGTGAGGGGGCATCCGCCTGGACTACTGTGTCGGCCGTTGTCAACATTCTGCGCATGCGCAAACAGGGAAAAGGGTATGGAAATAGACGTTTTGGGGTCTGGGCGAGTCCCTAGTGGGCCGATTGGGTCGAGTGAGGTATCAATGCGAAGCATTCGTGAAGGAGCATCCGATGGGGTGGGTGAGACATGGAACTGACGTCATTCTGCGCATGCGCAGTAGACAAAGTGTATGGAAATAGACGTTTTGGGGTCTAGGTGGGCCACTTGTGGTCCGATGGGAGTCGAGTGAGGTATCAATGTGAAGCATTCGTGAAGGAGCACCCGTCTGGATAAGTGTGTCGTTCGTTTTCAACATTCTACGCATGCGCAGGCAGGGAATTGTGGGAAAAGGGTATGGAAATAGACGTTTTGGGGTTTAGGTGGGCCACTATTGGTCCGATGGAGTCAAGTGAGGTATCAATGTGAAGCACACGAGAGGGAGCATCCGACTGGGTGGATGTGGGGTAGGAATATCGTCATTCTACACATGCGCAGTAGACCAAGGGTATGGAAATAGACATTTTGGGGCCGACATGGGCCACTATAGGTCCGATGGAGTCGTATGAGGTCTTATTTTGAAGCTCTCGTGAAGGAGCATCCGACTGGACTAATGGTTCCTCCGTGTTCAATAGTCTGCGCATGCGCAGTCTGGCCGTAGTATAGAAAGCAGGCATTTTGGGATCGGTGAGTGAGGGAGTGACTGAGGTAGGGAGTGAGGTAGTGAGTGAGCGAGGTAGTGAGCGAGTCTCGGAGCTCTTAATTGTAGCTCAAAGCTCGGAAGTGACGTCATCGTACGCATGCACATGCATCTGTGGTGCACCCTGCACCCTATAGCCCATAGGGCATAGGGTACACCAGGGTGCGGGTGCACCACCTGTAGGCCAAGTTAACATTTTCTATTTCCAATATCAAGGAATCTTGCCTCAAGATCTCGGTTGGGATTATTTTTTATGCCTATCTGCCTAATAATACATGGCGCTACCTGTGGGCCAAGGTAAAATTGCATTTCCGTACAGTAACTGTTGGACCTGAATGGATTCAAATTTGGTATGTGGGTACCTTCCCTCAAGGCATCTTATTGTCTAGTTTCTGCAATATTTGGCATATGTATTCTTTGTGACAAGATGTTGATTGGTATTGCATTTCAGAAAGATCTGCCTGTATGTGGTGCCACTAGGGTTCAGAAAGATCTGCCTGTATGTGGTGCCACTAGGGTTCTTTCCGTTCTTTTGTGCTGCAAGCAATAACTTTGAAAGGCTTTGAAATGTCGTTCGAAATTTAGTTTCCGGGCAATAACTTGAGAACTGCTCATCGAATTCTTCCCAAATTAGGCATGCACATACATTGTACCTTGCCATTAGATGTTGCTTTGGATTGTGTTCTCCACTTCTGCTTGAAGGTGACAACACCTGAAATTTGTTTTTGGCCAATAACTTGAGAACTGCATGCTCATCGGATTCTTCTCAAATTTAGTATGCATGTACCATGCCAGGAGATGTTGCATGGGATTGCCTTTCTCTCACTTGCACTTACAGGTGGCGCCACCAGGTGGCAAAATCCCAAATTTATCTTCAGGTAATACCATGACCTAAGATGTCGCTTGAGATTGCATTTCGCCCACTTGCACCTATAGGTGGCGCCACCTGGTGTTAAAATCAAAATTTGTTTTCAGCCATTAACACGAGAACTGCTCATCCGAATCTCCTCAAATTTAGCATGCATGTATCATGCCAGGAGATGTTGCGTGGGATTGCCTTTCGCTCACTTGTACTTACAGGCGGTGCCACCTGGTGGCGAAATACCAGATTTGTTTCCAGGTAATAACTTAAGAACCGCTCGTCAGATTCTTCTTAAATTTGGTATGAATATACCATGACATATGATGTCGCTTGGGATTGCGTTTCGCCCACTTGCACCTACAGGTAGCATCACCTCGTGTCAAATCTAAATTTGATTTCGCTCATCGGATTTTTCTCAAATTTAGTATGCAGATACCATGCCACGATATGTCCCTTGGGATTGTATTTCACCTGCTTCTGCATACTGGTGGCGACACCTGGTGGGAAAATCTGAAATTTGTTTCTGGCAATAATTTGACAACTGCTCATCGGATTCTTCTCAAATTTGGTATACATATGCCATAAGATGTCACTTGGGATTGTGTTTCGCACGCTAGTGCCTACAAATCTAAATTTAGTTTCCGGGCAATAACTTGAAGACCCCCTCTTCAGATTCTTCCCAAAGTTCGTATGCTGATACATGTACCATGTCATGAGATGATGTTTGGGATTGCATTTCGCCCACTTGCACCTACAGTTGGTGACACCTGGTGGCAAATTTAAAATTTGGTTTCCAGACAATAGGTTGAGAATGCATTCAGCTTCTCGTCAAATTTGGTTTGCAGATAATATGCCTTGAGATGTCACTTGGGGCTGCTTCTCGGTTACATAATTTCCATGCTTCACTGCATGGAAACTATATTACAGAAGCAAAACAAGAGCCCAAGGGGCTTCAATATACGCCCGTATATCTTAAATTACATTGGTTCAAATTTCAAGGTTGTTTAATAGCCTTGATTCCAATTGATCTAGCAATCCAGAGAAAGGTCTACAATTTTTTGCTTATAAGAATGTAACATATATCACATCTTATATTGAATGATAAACTAAAATGAGCTTAACTCTTGGTAACTAGTTGACCTTGAAGCAAGAGCTGAGAGCTCACATATCCCACAATGATATCGACAATAGTCAAACACAAGAAAATAATAGTTTTCCTGCAAATGGATTCCTTTCAGACGAGAGAATTTTTCATGAAGGAAGAAGTGATGAAGTAAACCTTTGTTCTTGAGTTAATAAACAGGTGTGAAGTTCATAAAGGATTCCTCTCCCCGTTAAATTAGTAAATGTATGGTTTTATTTCACAACAGTTTAACTGAATGAAGCGTTTCAAACATGGGAGACAACTTCACAGGGCAATACCATATAAATGCAGGGGAAAGAACACATTTAGTCAGCTAAGCTTGATTCAGTTTTGGGGGACTGCAACCTAGACCATCGACAAATTGATGTCATATGTATGGCTCCACTTTGCCATGCGAGTAAGGTATACTCAAAGTTTGGTACCAATCCATACCTTAAAACTAGAGCTATCGCATGGACAACATGAATTGCAGGCAAGCACCTAAAAGGTGCGTGGACCCCTCAGCCTGTTTTTTTCTTTTTAGTCAAGTAGGATCAGGGCTGCATCTAGAGCCAACTTAGTTTCGGAAAACATGGGCGCCCAAAACTCAAATGAAACAAAAAACGAAAGTGTTGTTGTTGTTCAATTTGAAAGGATTTCTGAAGGAAATACTAGAAAAAGCCTCTGGGATCCTCAATATCGATCCGACTGCATAGCTGGGTATTGAATTTCATGTTAATAAACCTCTGTTTTGTGAGTGATCACAGGCTATTTGCGCCGAAATTCACTTTCAAAAATTGGACCTTCAATAATGAATTACGAAAAGGAACTGGGAGTTTGGGATCAGAACCTGCAAAAAATCCCTGGACACCGTATAAAAGAGACATAGGTTTCATGCGAGTGGTGTGCTGGGATTACAGCATGCAAGAAAGTGTAGCTTTATCAGTGGCAATTTATGCATTGCACAAGTGTGATTACAAGTAAACACACTGATTGACACAGGCCCACCCTTATCATTTTTGGGGGGGGGGGGGGCATAAACTTCAGGTATACAAACTGGTTCAAAATTGCCCAGAGTCAGGCTAAAAATGGGCTCTCCTAATCACTCCTTTTAAATAATTTCCAAGGTACAGTAACATGTTTGGTGACAAACATTGATAAAAATGTTGTACCAGTTAAATGTGTGGACACAAATATGGTTCATGCAAAAGTTTTAGGATAAAACATATGATGTAGAATAGAATGATTTAATAGCAAAATTAAAGAAAACTGTTGTCCTTCATTCAATGAGAATCTTTCTTGTATCAGGGAACCTTCAAAATTCACAATGAAACATGCAACCAAGGGTTCCCGATGGGCATAGATAACAGTGCAAAAGCTAAGCCATCAATAAATAATAAAAAAATAAAAAAAATAAAAAATCATGAAATAATTATAACCATCTGAAAATCTAATCATTTCATCAGTCAACATTCAGGAAGCTCTCACCAAAGTTTCGTCAGGCCCGACTTGATAGATCTACAGATATTCAGTGGACAAGAACATGTTGATGGGCATAGATAGCAGTGCAAAAGCTGAGCCATCAATAAATAATAAAAAAAAATAATTAAAAATCATGAAATCATCATAGCCACCTGAAAATCTAATCATTTAATCAGTCAACATTCAGGAAGCTCTCACCAAAGTTTGGTCGGGCCCGACTTCATAGATCTGCAGATATTCAGCGGACAAGAACATGTTGACGGATGGACGGACAGACGGACGGACGGACGTACGTACATGGGAACGACAAGACCCCACAGCCCTATGGGCTGAGGGGTAACAAATGTTAATGGATGAATGGACAGAACGCAACATCGCATTACACGACCTCGTCTTCAACAGGCATAAGAAAATGTGACTTTTAGTGACAATGATTTCTTGATTTTGGGGTCACAGTGACCTTGATCTCAATTTTGGTACACAACACATCGTCTTCTCTCAATCTATCAATGCATACAAAAAAATCATGAGTTTTAATAATTTCCTGATTTTGGGGTCACAGTGACCTTGACCTTGACCTAAATTTTGGTACATAACAAACCGTCTCCCCTCAATTTCTCAATGGACACAAAAAAATCATGATTTTTAACAATTTCACGATTTTGGGGTCACAGTGACCTTGACCTTTGACCTTGACCTACATTTTGGTATGTGACACATTGTGTCCCTCTAATGTATCTACTGACACAAAAAACGTTATTTCTAAAAAATTCCTAATTTTGGGGTCAGTGACCTTTGACCTTGACCTAATTTTTTGTATGCATCACTTCATTTCCGCCTATTAAATCCACTCACAAAAAATTAGAAATTTTTAATGATTTCCTGATTTTTCGATCACACTGACCTTTGACCTCTGACCTTGACCTACATTTAATATGCAACACATCGTCCCTCCCCTAGGGCATCCACTCACCAAAAATTAGAACTGTAGATAGAAAACTATCAATGATCAATGATTTCCCGATTTTTGGCAACAGTGACCTTTGACCTCTGACCTCGACCTCAATTTTGGTACACGACATCGTCTCCACCTGGCGTATCCACTCACAAAAAATTGCAACTGTGGATAGAAAACGTTCAGATATAGACCGGACACGACACTTCAGTGATTTCCTGTTTTTTAGGCCTGTGACCTCGACCTTCATTTTGGTACGCGACACATCGTCTCCCCGTAGGGTATCCACTCACCAAAAATTGGAACTGTAAATAGAAAACTGTTCCAGATATAGACCGGACACGGGGGACGGACAGACGGATGGACGGACAGACGGACGGAAACCGCCATCACATAATACGTCCGCCTTTTGGGCGGGCGTATAAAAAAAACATTCAGTCAACCGTTCTGAGTTTATTTTAAAACTTGGGAAGGCAGAAAGACCCTTCCGCATCCAACGCCTATGAAGTAGCAGTTGCCTCCCTCGTGTATACCCCCTGAGACCAACAATGCTAAAAAATATTGCTGCAATTTCGGCGGGGGACTTGGCATCCTCTGGCTGCTTGTAATTTTTACCCTTAGCCAATTTTCGGCTGCCTGGTTTGTTCATCTTGCTTGTTAAAGTGAACGTAAAGGCTGAGGCAACATGCACTCTGTGGGAAAGAACTACAATGAAAGTATCAAACAGCAGCAACAAATATTTTTGGGGATTTTTTTGCACCGAGTAGGAACGAAATTATCTCTGTTGTATTATTGTTCCCCAGCAGCAGCCATGTTGGCTATCTCACCTCAGAGCAGTGACGTCGTATCACCTTGGGAGCTCCCTACTTTGTGGAGTTAGAAAGCCCAGTAAGCATGTAAACATGTTATCGAAGACCCAGATTTCGACACTTCGTATAATATGCCTATCTCGCAGTGTCTCTGTCCCGCCAAACGGTAATAAAATTATTTTTACCTCACTTAAAAGTTTAGAACTTCCACACTCTGACGTTTCTGAATCGATGTTGTTGATCTCGGTGTCTTTGATCTACGATGCGACAATTCTGTTGGGATTGCACCTTCTTTAATTTCCTTCGCCTCCTGGCTCTCCTGCTGGGCGTCAACATCAGCCTTCCGTAGAGGTCAGGTTGGAAACATTCGGCTTTAAAATAGACCGAAAACAGCACAGATTTCTCGGTTGGAGTACAGTCTAGTCTGCCGATGTTGTGCAGCCACTGTTTGAGTCCCGGCTTCCCTAACGAGAATCTGTGTAATGATAACTTATCCGACTGTAGCGGTAGCAGAGGAGAACCCGAGACGGATGTATTTTGCTTGCCATCACTGCGCCCTGACAAGTTTCAGCTCGGTAAACACTTGCTGGAGACACGCAACACGGTCAAAACACGCTTGAAACAACCGAGCCCCCCCACCTCCGCCATTACAATTCGTGTTACAGTAAAGCCACAACAAAGTGATACTACGTCACAGGAAAATATCACGTGCTACAAGGAAGCGTTTTCATTGGCGCAAGGCTACTAAATAGACGAACATGGCCGACTCCAGTCGATTGTTGCACCAGTCAATTATTCCGGTGTTTGGAATTATTTTTTCGCAAGAGAAACATGTGGCTGTCGCCATCGGGACCCCTCGGGCCGGGCCCAGAGCAATTGTGGAAATAATGTTTCTGACGCCAACAACTCACATATTTGGGGTGGGCATAATTTTACCTGTATGATATAGATCGTAGACAGAAAAAACAATATAGCAATAGAGCAGTGATTACCTATAGTAGATGTAGTCGAACGATTACTGTCTATTCACAGCAATCCACACAGGTTTGTGTGAACTCCTGAAAAACACATCCCATGGCACCGACTTTCAATAGGCTTCTGGTACTGGCTGTATTAAACAACTGTTGTATGAAGTTTCATTGTTGTGAGTGAAGGACTTTTTGAGATAATGTGTTTACAAGGATATGGACCAACAGACATGTATAAAGGGGCAGAACTCCTGAAAAACACATCCGATTACACCGACTTTCAATAGGCTTCTGGTACTGGCTGTATTAAACAACTGTATGAAGTTTCATTGTTGTGAGTGAAGGACTTTTGAGATAATGTGTTTACAAGGATAAAAACAGACAGACATGTATAAAGGGGCATAACTCCTGAAAAACACATCCAATGGCACCGACTTTCAATAGGCTTCTGGTACTGGTTGTATTAAACAACTGTATGA
>JAVTVY010036521.1:0-16011 GCA_036873755.1 Hanleya hanleyi
TGTAAATTAACCCAGGAAGGGTGGTGGCGCGCGGACGTCGGCGTAAACATTTGGGTACTCTCCACGCGATCATTGAACATGGAAATTGGCTAGTGTGGAGAATGTACCAAATCAAGGGGATTCTGGCGTAAGTGAGCGGTTCTTCTCAGGGACAAACCTCCAATGTTATTTCAATACATGCAATCATTTAACATAGGAACAGATACTCGCCTCTATATTCTTATCCATCAGTATATTACCAATCTGCAAAAATCTCAGGATTGTAAATTAACCCAGGAAGGGTGGTCGCGCGGACGTTGGCGTAAACATTTTGGTACACCCACCAATCAGCGATGCCGTGTAACTGTGATGCTATTAATAGACACAATCATTTATCATAACACTGCAGTGAGAATGTACCAAAATCAAGGGATTCTGGCGTAAGTTAGAGACTATAAACTATATTCATCATGAGAACAATGATGCATGCACGCCACGCGGCCCTTCTCAGGGCCAACACCTCCAATGTTATTTCAATACATGCAATGATTTAACATACGAATTGACTAGTGCGAAATTTCGTGCAAAATGAAGAGATTGTAGCGTAACCCAGGAAGGGTGGTCGTGCGGACGTCGGCGTAAACATTTTTTGGTACACCCACCAATCAGCGATGCAGTGTCACTCTGATGCTATTAATACACACACAATGATTTTAACATGGGAATTGACTAGTACGAATTTTCGTGCAAAATGAAGAGATTCTGGCGTAACCCAGGAAGAGTGGGGAGTTGAGATTTTGGCGCCAATTAGAGCCAATGAAATGTCTTTGAAAAGAACCAATCAGCCATCATTAAAAAGAACCAATGAAACCCGTAGGCGGTGATTCAAACTACCAATGAAAAACTACTGTATTTTCGTATAAAGCCAGCGGGAGCGTGCATAGCGTCACTCCAAACACATACTTTGAAACAACACGATGTATCACCACGAAAGCAAAGTTAGAGCGGTAGCAAAGATGTCGACGACGCGGGGAGCAGCCCAGGCACTCAAGGCCAAGAGGGCGAAAAAACAAAGAAGAGAGAAGATGTTCTGGATGCAGGCCATGAAGTCGTGGGCCGAAGACAACATCAACATGTCTCTCGACAAATGGGCCCAGCTTCATGGCCTGATCACGGCTGCTCCCCGCAGTCTCAACGGAGACGATTTCGTCTCTTTCCTGCAAAATATTTTGCAACAACAACAACAAGAGGAGGAAGAGAAGGAAGAGGAGATGCCGCCGCCGCCAGCTATAATTCCTGCCGCTACTTTTGTAGAAGACGTTACCATAACACCGGGACCATCAGCGAGGCGTTATTCCAGGCAGGCGGCCGGGATTTTCATCCCTCTCGAAGAAGAGTGAAGAGACGATGAAAAGAAGATCCAACGGCCCTTTTCAGGGCCAACCAATCCAACGGCCCTTTTCAGGGCCAACCATTCCTCCGAAAGAGGAACTTCTAAACAAGGCACATTCAATTGAAATCCTACATTCTCCTCTCCTCTATATATTCTATAGTATTATTAGCCATTTGCAACACCAAAAAACAATCCCGCCCCTCAACGGCCCTTTTCAGGGCCATCTCCTTACTTGAAACATAGACACAGTGAACGGATTGTAAAAATTAACCCAGGAAGAGTGGTGGCGCGCGGACGTCGGCGTAAACATTTTAGGTACTCTCCACATCGACTATCGACTCTATTAATAGACGCAATCATTTAACATGGGGCTTTGCTAGTGTGAATTTTAGTGTCAAATCAATGGGATTCTGGCATACATGTGCATTAAATACAGTGCACGCGGCCCTTTTCAGGGACAAACCTCCAATGTTATTTCAATACATGCAATGTTTTAACATAGGAACGGGTACTCGCCTCTATATTCTATATATAGTATTATTACCAATGCATTACGCCCGCCTGAAATTGAGCCAATCAGCGACGTGTAATTCAACCCCTAATGTTATAGAGATACGAAATGATTTAACCTGGGAATTTGCCATAGCAATTTTGCGCACAAAAGTGAGGATTCTACGTGACCCAGAATGCATCACTTACGCCAATACATAGCTGTACATGCAAAAGCGCGGACGTGGTATTCTTCGACGAGGTCCGTGCGCACGTGAAATCAACCCCTAATTGTTATAGAGATACGAATTCATTTAACCTAGGAATTGCCATACCAATTTCGTGCAAAAAGACGGGATTGTAATGTTAACCCAGGAGGTATTACAGCGCGCCATATTGGACCAATCAGCGCTCGATAAAAGAGCCAATGGTGAGGCTGAAAATAGAACCAATGAATGAGTTGGCGCCCGTATTAACAGCCAATGAAACATCTTCTGGATTTTCATTATAAACCCCGGAGTGGCGTGGGTAAGCGCCATTCAAATCACATTTGCCAGACTGCAAAAGACATTCACGCAATTATCATCATGGCAGCCAAGATGTCGACCACAAAGGCTTCGGCAAGAATGGAGAAGGAGAGGGAGCAGAGAGCGAGGGAGGTGAAAGCCCTGAAAGCATTCTGGCTGACAGAAATTGAGAGATGGTGCCGGGAGGTGGACAGGAACTTTTCACCGAGAGCAGCCAGGATTCTCCGCGCCCTCATCGTTCAAGCAAGAACGCTGACAGATCAAGATTGGTTGAACAACGTGAAAGCGGCCATGAACGAGCTCCATCCACCACCACCACAACAAGAACAACAACAACAGCCATTCCAGGTCCAGCCGGAATTCGTGGACATCGGCCGGTACTTTTCAGTCAGCAATATGCAGTAGACAGGAGAACTGCCCCTGAATAAAACAGGGTCAACAAATTGACACCAAAGGCCCTTTTCAGGGCCAACCATTTACACCCGAAAGGGGAACTTCTCACTTGGCACATTTCAATTCAAATCAGGTCCTACATCTGCTCTCCTCTATAATTACCAATCTCCAACTCCAAAAAAAAAAACAATCCCTGCTCCTTAACGGCCCTTTTCAGGGCCAACCCCTAACCCTTCCAACATACAGTTTTTTCTCTCCGTGTGAAGGGTGGTCGCGCGGACGTCGGTGTAAACATTTTGGTACACCCACCAATCAGCGCTGTGGTGTGACTTTGATGCTATTAATAGACACAATCATTTAACATGGGAGTTGGTTAGTGTGAATTTTCGTGTCAAATCAAGGGATTCTGGCATACATGTGCATTAAATACAGTGCACGCCACTCTTTTAGGGACAATTCTAATGGTATAAACATAGGAATGGGTTTTTTAACATGGAAAAAAATTCATGTGTTATTTTTTTACCTATTGTTACCTTTAGGTGTGTGCATGTGCAGGAGTTGGGTGTTTTTTTATTTTTTGTGCTGAGTTAGAAGTCTCTCTTTCGGAGGAATGGTTGGCCCTGAAAAGGGCCTTTGGAGATGTAAGGGTTTACATCATTGGGGAGAAATTTATCCGCCGCCGGGTACACACGGGACAATCCATGGTGACAAAAATACACTCTAGGGGTGTATCATTGAACATAGGGTCGTGTTTTGGGTGGGTCTGTGTGGCGTCGATACAGCGTAGACACAGGGCTTGGTGGCCGCAGGGGAATATTGCATATTTTGCAAAACGTGTAGCGCATTGTACACAGCGTAAAAACCGGGCTGGTGTCCATTTTACGGGTGGTGCCAGTCTTCTTTTTATGGTAGTAGCGTAGTCATGCAGGTGTTGAATTTCTTGTTTTTGTTGTTGACTCCTTTTTCTTTTTCTTCCTACGCTTTCCTCCTTCTCTTCTGGCTGTATTTTCGTTCCCTGTCCTCCCACGCCTTCTTCTTTTTCTTCTTGTCCTGCTTTTTTTTCTTCCGGATGTACCAACTGATCGGGACCGGGTAGCAGTTGAACTTGGCTATCTTCTTCTTGATCATAGTGTTGGAACACATGTTGGAGCATTTGTTGAAACGGTGGACTTTCCAGGGAGGAGACATCATCATCATCATGCTGTAGTACCGGTTCTTCTTCTTGTTGATCTGTAAATAGGCTGGGCTGTAATATATCATCCAGCCATTGGTCGTCTATCGGTGGGTGTTGTGTACTTTCCAGCGCGGTGACATCATGCTGTGGTACCGGTGCGTGTTGTTCATCTGGGGGCTGTAATATATCATCCAGCCATTTTGTGTTCTGCATTGGTGAGAGTGATAGGTCACCATCACTCAGCAACTGCTTTATCATTGCATCAACATCCATTATTTCAGACATCATGTAATTGTGAATGAACAAGATAAAAAAAAACACTGCTATTTATACCGTACAGCGCACGGACGTCAGCGAAATGGTGGCTCCAAACATGCACGCTGCACGCTGCAAGAAATTTTGTGTTTCTTTGACAATTTTAAACCCCGTGTGATTTTGCAATAAATGCCAGGTCAGTATAAAAAATTATTTCAAATTGAACGGGGGCAACTCAGGGATGTAGCATTTAAAAATTAAGAAAATTAGCAGTAGACTAAGCCACTATTTTAATGATTTCATCCATTTTAGACGCGTAAGACAAAAAATTAACCCAGGAAGGGTGGTTGCGCGTGCAAAATCTCAGGATTGTAAATTAACCCAGGAAGGGTGGTCGCGCGGACGTTGGCGTAAACATTTTGGTACACCCACCAATCAGCGATGCGGTGTAACTGTGATGCTATTAATAGACACAATCATTTATCATAACACTGCATTGCCCCCGAACATCTCCGAATCACAGCGCCATGTTGGTTTACAACAGGGCCGACACCCACCGTGTTGATTTACAACATGAGTGCCTACACATATATATATATTTAGCGCAATCAATGTTATTACCATTCATACACAATAATACATCATGACTACAAGAAGACTAGTATTCGAGGATCCTAGAGACCATAGGGAGGTGATTACACATGAAGAGGATGGCGGTGTCACGATTATTACAAGCCTACAGCGAGTGCATCAACGTCATATTGCCGATACGTTGAGACGACAAAGTGCACAACAAGACCAAGAGGTGACGGCGGCTATGGATGAAGATAATAATGATGACACGGACGAAGAAGAACTGCCCACCGTACAGTGGTTAAACTGTAACAGAAACTGTCACAAACCACCAGAAAATACAACGGCTACCCAAACGCCAATTATAACAACACCGGAAACAGAGATGCCAGCTACAACAGCACCACCTGAACAACAACAACAACAACAACAACAATACTCTTGCGACGAGGTAACCCGCATGAACGAAGAGATGCTGCGCCTACACGACCAGGTGGCCAGCCAAAACGAACAGATGGACGAAATGAGAGAAGACATGAAGCAAATGGACAGAGTGAAGGTTCAACTACAAAAAGACCTGCATAATGAACTAAGTAAAGCCAACTGCAGTGTGTGTACAAACGAGGAAACAGAGTACGCCCTATTTCCGTGCGGACATTTATGCGTATGCGAAGAATGCTGGGTGACACTAACGTGTACAGGGGCTGAGTGCCACTGCAATGAAACCGACGAACAGCATTTTCAAATAAAGTGTCCCGTCTGCAGAAGGCAGGTGGCCGGAGTGAAGAAAATCTACCGCTCCTAAAAAAACAAGTGTAGTAACACTTTCCAACGGCCCTTTTCAGGGCCACCCCATTCCTTCGAAAGAGAAACTTCTAACTGAGCACAAAAAATATAACATCAGCTCCCCCACTAAATGAACACTAACACGCATTTTTTTTTTTTTGAAATTTTTTTGAAATTTTTTTTTTATTTAACACAATAGAATGAAACAAACATGTTTTTATCTGAATGTTTTCAACTTGAAAAGTAGTTCAATATTTATACAACAACAACACTAACACAATAGAATGAACGTATTTACAACAGTGAAACTGGAAATATTGAATTTTAATATAATTATACGCTATCAATGGCGCTTCAATGAACGTATAGGAATACAGTAAAATGTGTGAAAAATGGCTTCATGAAAATGTTCAATAATTCGTCTTCACCACAGTGAAACAGTGTTGAATTTTATAATAATACGCTATCAATGGCACTTCAATTAACGTGTAGGAATAAGGTCAATGTGTGAAATGTTTTTTCATGAAAAGGTTCAATAGTTCCGTTTTCACCACAATGATCAGCGCGTATTAGGGAACGGTACTACTGTCCAGTTACGCAACAAGACTTGCTTGAACTCCTCATCGTTTTTCCGTCCCTGGTGTACATAGATGTAGGTAGTAATCTCTTCACGTGGAATGGTAGGAGGGCAGGCAGATTCCAATGCCACGGCAATTTGCTCCTCGGTCACAATCCGTAATGCTTCAGTGATCAGCGCGTGTGAGGGTACACTAATATCCATACACGTATGCATTATTATGGGACTGTTGTTGAAACACCCTGCACAGGCTTCCAGACGCAGTTGTCGAACGCGAGGTCTCACCAAAGCCATAACTGTGTCAATGTACTTCAGATAAATAGTGTGAGACACCTGGTAATCCAAAGCTTGACGAATTGCAGCTGTCACACTCTGCAACTTGCGCCACACCGGTATTTTCAAAGTGACACCCTGAGGACAAGGAGCAAGCTGTTGTGTATCGGCCGTCATTTTCCATTTACGGATATGCAGCAGCAGGTCGTCGTTGAAATAACCAACACTCACATAGATGTCTTCACCTAGAGAAAATTTCACTTCGTTACCCGCCTGTTCGGCAATCACCGCATCCACGGCATAATAAACGGTCTCCAGTCTTTGCCAGCACTCCGAAGACAAGGCAATACGCCTAGGGCCTCTGTCCATATAAGCCAGTACATTAAAATGTACTTGGGCGTCTTTCACACTGACAGTCAAATTAGCTGAAAGCTGCCATATATCCGTGTGGGCCGACTCATAGGCCTGCTGGATTATGTTATTAATGGACTGCACAGACATAGGAAGTTGCACCATGGGGTCTTCTTCTTTTTCTTGTTTCCCTCCCTCTTCTTCTTTTTCTTGTTTCCCTGGCTCTTCTTCATTTTGCTCATCCATGGCCTCAGGCACTGGCTGGAGAACGGGTTCAGGTGTTTCTACAGGGATTTGTCGGGACCCTCGCTTGGCACGTGCACCGCGTTTGGCTGGTACACCACACTCTGGGTGCATGTCCGTACGTTTGGTAGCTGTACGCTGTTCGGTAGTATCCATAACTAAGATACCCTCTTCTACTACAACGGGAATTTCAAGTAGATCAGCCAATTCTTCATTTTCCGTCAAATTCAGTGCATGCACGAACGCTAGAAATGCATAGGGACCACGACGCACTAGAGCATCGAGCAGAGCTCCGTTTTGTCGTGAAGGAGTCTTCTCCGCCTTGATATCTTCCACACCCTGTTTCAGCAGTATTTTATCAACCATAAGCACATCACATATTGCCCCCGCATGCCGCATCTCATCAACCAGGCGAACACGGTTCTCTTGAAGGATGACTCTGTCGGCTGAATTCATCTTGACTATGGGCTCAGGCTGGTGAAGAACTGCTACCGTGTAAAAGTGTGGTGAATTTGCACTGGTAAAATGGAAAAAAGTACACGCAGGATCCACAACTCATACAAAGTAGGCAAGCAGAATGACTGGCTGGCTGGACAGGCAGGCAGGCAGGCAGGCAGGCAGGCAGGCAAATCAGGTCAGTTAAAAACTTCCCAAAGTAATCCAATGATTATAACCCATTCACTAAAAATCACCTACTTTTATATGTTTTTCACCCCATTCCCGAACATTCACGAACCCACTCCGACATCTTGCTTTACAACAGGGCCCACAACCACCATTTTCCTTTACAACAGGGACGACAACCGCCATCTTGCTTTACAACAGCACCGACAACCGACATCTTGCTTTCCACCATGCCCGAACAGGCCCGAACACACACGAACACACACGAACAGCTCCGAACCACACCGAACACACACGAACATCACCGAACCACGCCGCCATCTTGCTTTACAACAGGGACGACACCCACCCTCTTGCTTTACAACAGGGACGACAACCCGAACATACCCGAACATTCCCGAACCACACCGCCATCTTGCTTTACAACATGGCCGACCCAACTGTGACGTCACAGAGGTCATATGCAAATTTCTGAGGTCAAAGAGCCTCAGGTTGCCCTCTATACACTACTCCCGTTGTGCGGCTGACGTCCCGTTCCAACACGCGTGATGGGAGATATATCTAATGAAAAAGTTCAGGATAATCATCTTTCCCCATATATATTTCATCCAGCCAATGCAAATTCAAACGTATTTTGATTGTTTCATATAAATAAAACAATTATGTGATTCCAATTCGGTAAATACGATGTGTTATGGACCAGAGAAAACCGAATATCGGTTTTCTCTGGTCCATAACACATCGTATTCACCTCATTGGAATCACATAATTGTATAATATCCGACGTTCCACAGGGATCTTTGATTGGACCGCTTTTACGTGTAATATATAGCAATAATATCTCTAAATGTATCTGTCTTCAGTCTCACGCAGATGATACAAAACTCTTCAAAGCAATTCACAATTTAAGCCGTGCGACGTCGGGCATTACAGGTTAGTTTTCCCGAGCTTTCTTGCATTTACCAGGTTTACCCCATGTTGAGTGAAGCGATAGTAGTATATAACTACCGGCACAGACCACATTGACCTACTTTTTTGTTCCCCCCGGTGGAGGATTGAGGAGGAACTTGGAGGTCACGGGAGGGTCACAAAGGTCAAGTGCAGTATAGTTCCGGCAGAAAGACCAAAAAGCTACCTCCAGCACAGGAGAGTTCCAAATTTGCATATCACGTGACCCAGGTCAAAAATGTATTCATCCGCGGTGATGCGGTCATGTGTGGCGGTAATTCGGTCTCGGGAAAAACCTTCCGCGGAGAAAAAGTAGTCCCTAGATAAAATGGTCCGATGGGGTCGAGTGAGGTATCAAAGTGAAGCTTAGGTGAAGGGGCATCTAATGGGCTGGGTGTGGGGTTGACATAGCGTTATTCTGCGCATGCGCGATGGCCCAAGGGTATGGAAATAACCGTTTTGAGATGTAGGGGAGCCCCTAGTGGGCCGATGGGGTCGAGTGAGGTATCAAAGTGAAGCTTATGTGAGGGGGCATCTGATGGGTTGGGTGTGGGGTTGAAATAGCGGCATTCTGCGCATGCGCGGTGGCCCAAGGGTATGAAAATAGACGTTTTGGTATCTAGGGGAGCCCCTAATGGTCCAATGGGGTCGAGTGAGGTATCAATGTGAAGCCTAGGTGAAGGGGCATCCAGGCAATGGGGTGGGTGCATGTAAAAATTTTTCTGAAAAAAAACGGAACACGGACTTTATCGAAAAATCCGGGAAAATGCCTATATGGGGTATGGGGGTATATAGGTCGCCGGGATTAACGGGGCTTGCCTATCAATAGAGTTATCTCCCCCTAGTTCCAGGGTGGGTGTATGTAAAAATTTTCCTGAAAAAATACGGAATACGGACTTTATCCTAAATTACGGGAAAATGCCTATATGGGGTATGGGAGGTATAGGACCATCCTGGGAAACGTACTTCTATACATTTGCGGTAGGGTTGTGGGGTCTCGTTTTACTCGTCTCGTCATTTAGAACATGATAGGAAGTGTCCCCGTGCGAATCGGTGAAATTTTTGAAAAAGTACGATATAGCCTCATATAGTCCCATACTGAGGGTATAGGATCAATGTTTGTCCCCCTGGGAAACGTACTTCTATACATTTGCGGTAGGGTTGTGGGGTCTCGTTTTACTCGTCTCGTCATTTAGAACATGATAGGAAGTGTCCCCGTGCGAATCGGTGAAATTTTTGAAAAAGTCACCGAGCCCCATATAGACCCATACTGGGGTATAGGTTCAATGTTTATCCTACTGGGAAACCCACTTCTATACATTTGCGGTAGGGTTGTGGGGTCTCGTTTTTCACGTCTCGTCATGTAGAACACGATAGGAAGTGTCCCGGAGCGAATCGGTGAAATTTTTGAAAAAAGTCACCGAGGCCTGGGTAGGCCCATAGGCCTATACTGCATGGCTATGGGTGTATAGGGCCATACGGGGTGGACATGTTGGAGTCTAGGTGAGTCCCTAATGGTCCAATGGGGTCGAGTGAGGTCTTATTTTGAAGCTCTCGTGGAGGAGCACTTGACTACACTAATGGTTCGTCCGTGTTCAATAGTCTGCGCATGCGCAGTCTGGCCGTAGTATAGAAAACAGGCATTTTGGGTGCTATGTAGGGTGTGTTTGGGTTAGAGATGGGCTAATCACGGTTCGAATGGGTCGTGTGAGGTGTCAAAGTGAAGCTTGTGTGGGGTAGAGTCAGAATGGTGTGTTTTTGAATGCAAGTCGCGTCAATCTGCGCATGCGCAGTTGGTTGTAGTAAGTAAAGTGGCCATTTTGGGGCAGTACATGAAGGTGTTTGGGGTAGAGAGGGACCATCCTTGATCCGAATGCATCGTGTGAGGTGTCATTTTGTTGCTCTCGGGGTGTACATTCCGATTTGAGGGATGTCCGCGTCATCTGTGACGTCATCGGTGACGTCATCGGTACGAGTAGTAGCGAAAGTGGACATTTTCGGGCAGTACATGAAGGTATTTGGGGTCGAGATGGGCTATTCACGGTTCGAATGCGTCCTGGAAGGTGTCATCTTGTAGTTCTCGGGGTGTACATTCCGATTTGAGGGATGTCCGCGTCATCTGTGACGTCATTGATGACGTCATCGGTACGAGTAGTAGCGAAAGTGGACATTTTGTGGGTGCGTGGGGGTGAGTTTGGTGTAGAGAGGGACTATCCTTAGTCCGAATGCGTCGTGTGAGGTGTCATTTTGTAGCTCTCGAGGTGTACATTCCGAGTTGAGGCATGTCCGAAGCATCTGTGACGTCATTGTTGACGTCATCAGTAGGAGTAGTAGCGAAAGTGGACATTTTGGGGCAGTGAAGGAAGGTATTCGGAGTAGAGAGGAACCATCCTTGGTCCGAATGCGTCCTGAGAGGTGTCATGTTGTAGCTCTCGGGGTGTACATTCCGAGTTGAGGGATATCCACAGCATCTGTGACGTCATTGGTGACGTCATCAGTACGAGTAGTAGCGAAAGTGAGCATTTTGGGGCAGTGAAGGATGGTATTTGGTGTAGAGATGGACCATCCGCGGTGCGAATGCGTCGTGTGAGGTGTCATCTTGTAGCAACGCCCACCAACGCCATTCTTAATGCTTCAACGCCCAGGTGAAATAGCTCAGAAGCTCTGATATTCCATGGAATTGTCACTAATTCTTCGAAATGCAGTGACGCCAGTCGACGCCCGTCGTTACACCTTAACACTCTAACATAACACCATGATATAGACCGGACAGAGAACAACAACAGCAACAACAACAATGATCACACATAAGAGAACAACAACAACAAGAAGTTTTTTTTCATATAGTTTATTCTCCCCAATGTTACATCATACCCACGTTGGGGGAGCCGCGTTGGGTATATTTACAATTCAAGAATATTCTTGTCCAATCAGAGGCCACCATTTGCATCTGTCATATTCGTTCCTGTCCGTTAGATGTATTCTCGGCTACTCTTGTCCAATCAGAAGTCGCCATTTCAGAAAGTTCCATCTTCGGCCATGTTCGCTCTGAACCGTTTGTTCTAATCGTCATCGGACAGGCCAGGATACCGTTGAGGAAACATATCCTCAGATAGTTGTTTGCGCATTCTGAGTATCTATCAGTGCATGGGTGAATACTTTCATCCGA
Source organism: Hanleya hanleyi (assembly GCA_036873755.1). Taxonomy (NCBI): domain Eukaryota; kingdom Metazoa; phylum Mollusca; class Polyplacophora; order Lepidopleurida; family Hanleyidae; genus Hanleya; species Hanleya hanleyi. The sequence goes on from JAVTVY010036521.1 coordinate 11,755, forward strand.
TGGGGGTGGTGGGTCAGTTTAACCACGAAGAACGTAACATTGGTGACCCTCTCCACTATCCACTTGGTGTTGGGACGCTGTTCATAGGCCCATTCTAAGGGATCCACAGTGTCCAGTTGGGTCAGCATCGTCTCTAGCGACGCCCGATTGGTGATTGTGAAAGGATGGTCGTACACTGGGTTGATGGCACTGGAATAGAAATAGCACAATTCACGCGTCATCTTATGGCATAAGATGTACCCAAATGCTACATTTAATGTGAAGGACGTAGGTTGGTCATTGAAGATGGCTTCCACGTAGCTGCGTAGACGGGCGAGGTCGGTCAGTCGGAAATTGTACAAGTCCAATATAGGGCGATGACGGTGGAAGCAGTGTCGGATCATGGACCAATGGCGTCGATACATCTCACTCACTGGATGATCTTCGGGTAAGAGATCGCTGGGAACATCCACCGCATCTTCCAGAAAATGTTCGTTGTTGTCAGGCGTATGACTGGAAACAGTGATGCTAGGGACCGGCTGGATATCTAGGCTCTTCTGAGCTGTGGGTATAGGCGGGCTCTCCGTGATCGCATCACCAGTGGCATTCTCCTCCCCGGGTTCATCTTCAGTGGATCTGTCCCTCCTGGGTACCTCTTTAGTGGAAAGTTGTCCCTCATGCCGTGGTGATGCACCATGAATCAAACGCTCATGCCGTTTTAACTGACTGGGTCGTTTGAAGAGTTGACCACATTCTTCGCATGGACGCTTGGATGGCCCATGAATTGAACGTTCATGGCGCTGTAAATGATCTGGGCGCTGAAACGACAGTGTAGGCCTACATATCGTACAGCTATACCGGGCGGTTCCATCGTGCTTGGTAGCCTCATGGCGGCGCAAGTCGTGCCGGCGAGTGAATGATTTCGAGCACGTAGTACAAGTGAACATCTTGGTGGTTGACAGAGTGTCTGATGAAACGGCCAGGCCGTTTCCTTTTTATAGCAAGCTAGCTGTTGATCTATTTTTAGCACAATCAGTTCTAAACTAGGGGAAAACCCCTATCACCTCTAGCCAAAAGGGCTAATATCGGTCCCCGGGCTTATTGGGATCTGCCTATCAAGTCAATGGGGTGATGTGAATAACAACAAGTTCAGCAATGTTCATACAGTTTATTATCCCCAATGTTACATCATACCCAGGCTGGGGGAGCCGCCCTGGGTATGTTTAGTATGTTCGCATTCGAAATATCAAACACCGTGTTTTATTATTCAACGCATCGTCACATCAGGCACAAGTGTTTACTGAGCTCAAGTCAACGATCAGCATGTAGACATAGAGAGTATGTACGGCATGTTGTGTATTCATCAGTGCATGGGTGACGCATTCACCCGATGGGTTGATTGGTCGTCTTGGTCACGAAAAACGTAACATTGGTCACCCTCTTTACCACCCATTGTGTGTTGGGTCGTTGTTGTTGGGCCCATCTCAAGGCATCCAATTGTTCCACTTGGTCCAGCATCATTCCAGCATCATCTCTAGTGACCTCCGGTTAATGATGGTAAACGGTTGGTCGTACACTGGGTTGAAGGCACTGGAATAGAAATAGCGCAATTCACCCGTCATCTTATGGCAAAAGATGTACCCAAATGCTACATTTAATGTGAAGGCCGTAGGTTGGTCATTGAAGATGGTTTCCACGTAGCTGCGTAGACGGGTGAGGTTGGTCAGTGGGAAATTGTAGATATCTTGAATAGGGCGATGATGGTGGAAACAGTGCCGTGTCATGGACCAATGGCGCCGAGAGATGTCACTCTCTGGATGATCTTCGGGTAAGAGATCGCTAGGAACATTTATGGGCTCGTCCAGAAAATGTTCGATATATGACGTATGACTCGAAACCGTAACGGTGGGGTCCGGCCGGAAATCCAGGCTCTTCCCAACTGTAGGTATAGGCGGGCTCTCCGTCATCGCATCACCAATGGCGTTCGTCTTCCCGGGCTTATCTTCAGTGGGTCTGACCTTCCGCGGCTCCTCTTCAGTAGGAAGTTGTCGCCAAAACCGTGGTGACGGACCATGGATCAAACGCTGATGCCGTTTTAACTGACTGCGTCGTTTGAAGAGTTGACCACAATCCTTACATTGTTCCGTCGCGTCCTCGTGGAATGAACGTTCGTGGCGCAGTAAAGCATCTTCCCGATTAAATGACCGTACCCTTATATGTGTTGTAATTTTTTCCTGTATATGGCGAGATTCTGCTGGTGGACGTTTCGTCCCCGAGGCCCGCCCCCTGTACAGACCTTTTGGTCTTTGATATATGTTGGCACTTGTGGGAAGTTGATGCTGGGTCGACATCGGGCCTTACAGACTAGTCTTTTGTGTTAAATGCCGTCATTTACATCTGACGACGATACAGCTCACCAATCTCCAATGTACGAGTTGTCACAGCGAAACAGCTCACCAATTACCAGTATACGAGTTGTCAGAGCATTTCCATCATAGCTCTAGATTTGTATCTAATACCGCTTATGCCGGTGCTAGGGGCCGTGTGGTCATATCATCCAAGTTGCCACATGAACAGGTACAATAAAAGCGTACCTGAGATACAACACATATCACGAATCGTTAGATTCTTGGTATGTGCTTTAGAATAGGTTAACCAGAAGACTATTCTGTGAAGTCATGTGACGCAGTCAGTATGTCGGCACCTCTTCCCACTTCCCTTATATGTGTTGTAATTTTTCCTGTATATGGCGAGATTCTGCTGGTGGACGTTTCGTCCCCGAGGCCCGCCCCCTGTACAGACCTTTTGGTCTTTGATATATGTTGGCATTTGTGGGAAGTTGATGCTGGGTCGACATCGGGCCTTACAGACTAGTCTTTTGTGTTAAATGCCGTCATTTACATCTGACGACGATACAGCTCACCAATCTCCAATGTACGAGTTGTCACAGCGAAACAGCTCACCAATTACCAGTATACGAGTTGTCAGAGCATTTCCATCATAGCTCTCTAGATTTGTATCTAATACCGCTTATGCCGGTGCTAGGGGCCGTGTGGTCATATCATCCAAGTTGCCACATGAACAGGTACAATAAAAGCGTACCTGAGATACAACACATATCACGAATCGTTAGATTCTTGGTATGTGCTTTAGAATAGGTTAACCAGAAGATTATTCTGTAGAGTCATGTGACGCAGTCAGTATGTCGGCACCTCTTCCCACTACCCTTATATGTGTTGTAATACAAGTATACAGTCCATCGTTGTGGGTGGAGGTCTCGTGGCGTCGTAAATTATCTAGACGAGTAAACTTCTTCTGGCAAGTTGTGCAAGTGAACATCTTGGTGGTTGACAGAGTGTCTGATGAAACGACCAGGCCGCTTCCCTTTTATAGCACGCTAGCTGGTGATCTATTTTTAGCACACTCAGTTCAACTATCCCCAAGTCGAGGGCCGAGCCGTGACATCTTCGGTAACCTCCGTGTCTCTTTGGGCACCTCAAAGCCTGTGGAGCTCAGAGCTCGGAAGTGACATTTGCATATGACCTCTGCGAGGTCACAGGGCAGTGAAGGATGGTATTTGGTGTAGAGATGGACCATCCTTGGTCCGAATGCGTCATGGGAGGTGTCATGTTGTAGCTCTCGGGGTGTAGACCCCAATTTTAGGGATAGCCACAGCATCTGTGACGTCATTGGTGACGTCATCAGTACGAGTAGTAGCGAAAATGGGCATTTTTTAGCAGTGAAGGAGTATACACTATGTACAAATGGAATACAGGTGGTATGTACAAATAGAATAGTAGTGGTATGTATAAGGTACAAAAAAAAATTCTGTCAGGAGTAGGATTCGAACCTACGCCAGCTCTTCGCCGACCAGCACTTAATACCGGCGCCTTCGACCACTCGGCCATCCTGACTGTTTACAGTTTTTAACTCGTGTATCAACAGTTATATAGTGTGTTCGACATTTTTTCACAAGTCCAAGTAAGTAGTGCTCACACCATCGGCCAGGACTTTCCGTTTCGGGTAAAAGAAAGTAAAGGCGTCTCGTTGCTGGATGTACGTCCGCATTTCGGATGCTCTTGGAACTCGGCGCTTCGGAGCTCTTGGAGCTCCGGGGCTCATGGAGCTCCGGAGGTCACTTCCGCTTCCGTTCACGTGACCGGAACTGACCTTTGACCCCGGCGCGCGCGGTGTAAAGGTTTCCACCGCGGTGGAAACCTTTGCGCGCCGGGGTCAAAGGTCAGTTCCGGTCACGTGAACGGAAGCGGAAGTGACCTC
>JAVTVY010036522.1:0-15780 GCA_036873755.1 Hanleya hanleyi
GTCTGCTGAATGCCTTTAAACCAGGGCGGTGTTTCTCTCGTGAACATGCCATGCCCCGCTTGAATATTTGCGAGAATATTTTTATCCAGTCTCCGTGCTTCGGGAGTTGTAGGTCTCAAGTTTATGAATAATGATCCAAACGGGGTGGTAACGGCATCCTCGTACGCCTTCATAAAGTAATCCAAACGTGTAGGGTAAATGCGTCGACCCAATAATGTGATTTGCTGTTTATCGATGGGGTTATTGAATAAAACCATATAGTGACAGTTCAGCGCGATGTCCCTCGAGGCTTTTCCCCCCTCGAATAGATTCTGCACTATATAGATAACAGATACGTTGTCGTGGTGGGATCCTTTAGTGAACAAATCGGATATCCTGGTGTCGTTTTTCGCCTCCGTCATGAGATCATCAATGACGATGAGATTTCTCACTGCGGAATCGAAATAGGCGTCATCGCCGAGATTCGCGGGTATTCCTCTAACGAACTCCATCCCCGGTATCACTTTCAACATTTCCTCGTATAGAGGTTGCCATTTGCCGTAGCAGTAAATAATTCTCTGCGGTGTAGGATGCACATATTGTTTAATTCCTCGCAATAGCTTGTCCACCCATACACTTTTCCCGCTAAAAGAAGGTCCAACAACCTTCATCGTAAACGGGTGTTCCAAAATCACCTTTCTATGCTCCATGATCGATGCGAGGAACGGACTGATTGTACACCACGCATGCACGCGTCTTAAATACACCGATGTCGAACGGAACTAGTCGATCGTCTCGATGTCTTCTTCCAATACCCAGCTCGCGAATTTCACGGGCCAACCCACATATTTGACCAGTTTTTCCACTTTACCTCTACGCCGACGCGTTTTCAACACTTTCTCTATTCGCCATAGGGCGTCAGGGTCTTTCACTACTTTCTGTAGCTCTGCCTCATAAAAAGTTCCAGCTATAGGTTCATCTAGAAAATCTTTCAAGCGATAAATAGGTAGACTTTGCCGACGAAAGCGTTGGGTTACTTCGAACAGTTCCTCCGTCCACTTGGCCTGGTAATCGCGTTGAAATACGTAGCGGATATGGGAAATTCGGACGGTATCACCCACTTCGAATTTGAAAGGTTTGCGTTTTACCGGCTTCGCCGTGTCGACGTATAGCCTTTTCCATAATAGGGCTTCATTATGTTCACTCACGTCAGCTGGGGAGAGGGCACCTAGCGATCTATGCGGACGGCGGTTATAACTATTCACGATATCTTGCAGAACATGGATATAGCGATAGGTTTGTTTATGAGTAAAATATTTGTACAAATTGTTCTTGATCGTTCGCACCACCCGTTCAGCGTAGTTCGCCTTTTTTTCGTTCTGCGTGACCTGGAATAAAATCCCCTTCTTCCTCAAATAACTTCTCACCGTCTTATTCACAAATTCCGACCCTTTATCAGATCGGATTCGCAACGGTACTCGACCCTTTTCCAATATCCTGTTCAAGGCTTGCAACACCGAGTTTGGGCGTTTATTCGGTAACGGTTCCACCCATAGGTATCTAGAAAATACATCTATGACGAACAAGAGGAATTTTACACCATCGTTGTGTTCCGATATATTAGATACATCGGCCAGATCGATATCGAACAGCGAATCTATCCCCGAAGTTACTACCCTGTTCCTCCTGAATGTATGATGCACCGGCTTTTGTAAGCTATAAGCGTCCTGGTCGCTCAACCACTGCTTTAACTCTTTAGACGCTACGTTATAGCCATCGGCCTTTAATAAGGCGTTTAATTTAGAAAGTCCGGTGAAGCTGATAGGGTTTTTCGGGTCGAAGTAGGCTCGCGACAAGTACGCTTTCCACCCGTTCCCATTCATATCCGCGAACTCGAATGATGAAAACGATGACTCACACCTCTTTAAATATAATAAGAAAACGAACGGCGTGTGGTTTACTAAACCTTTTATTAATATTGATAGGACAATGCGAGTGGTTTAACAATGCAAGTTCGGCGAATTATTTAAACAATGTGAAAAATACCGCGTGACAAAGTTGTATACGTAGCAATCGTTATGACAATGGTTTTGATCGAAATCCGTAACGATACTGGACAGAGTTATACCCCGTATGAGCTGAAGTAGGACGTATATACAATAGTGACCGCAAGTAAAAGAGTTATCTCCTTGAAGCTGACTATAACTGCAATAACGGAATTTACTATTGTTTTCGAGAAATTTTACGAAATGGTTCGAATAATATTCCGGAGGATGTCCTAGGGAATCGAAAAATGTTCCTCGCTGGTTCCGGAAATAAAACACCACCCAGTGTTCCCCGGGGAGACTCGCCACGTCGGTATTCACGATAAAAGCCGCCGGTGTTCGCAACACGTGGTTTGGAATTTTGTCAGCCGGGTACACACCTCGTACACAAGCGCCGAGCGACCGATCACTGCGAATGATGCACAGAAGTTCGTCCGTATTCATGGTGTGATGGAGATGATGTTGCGAGACTTATCCACCTCGAACAGCGCTGGGAATTCGGCATAGGCGATACAGCTCACATTTTCCGGTAATGGTTCGTCGAAGGTCGCTTCCAGACGTACGTTGCCTTGTCTCAGGAGTTGAAGGCGATCTTCTGCGGCGTAGGAGGGGTCGAGGTTGAAGGCGTAGAGGGTAGAGCCGTTGTGATAATCGTACCAGGTTATGGAATTACCGAAGTTATCGCCGGTACGTCCTATGCTATCGAACAAACTCAGGTAAGCCGATGCGTATGAACTCTTCTCCCAGTCCGAGTTATACCGCGTTCTCAGGAAATGACCCGGAGTCGTTACGCCGTCAATATTCACCGAGAGATTGGCCAGTTTGAAGTGTTGAAAGTTTAGGGGGTTCTTTTTATAATCTCCGGCCACGGCTTTGGACGATACGAATCCTATCACCAGCCTGCTGGGGTAGACGGATAAAAACATATTATCCCAGCGGAAGAGGGTTTGTCCCGCGGCTAGGGAAGCCATTTTGGTCTCCGTTCTCACGTACGGATACTTGGCCGATGTATTTTCCAAGGCCTTGGCATGCCCCAAAATCACGCCGGGGTTTACGCGAACTTTCTCGACTTTCAGGTTGATATCTTGTATCACCAGTTTATACGCCGGATTTTCCTCACCCGACATCACGGTGAACTGCGGGGTGGAGCGATACATTTTGATGTATACGTCCACGTTATTCAGCAAGTAGCGCTGTTGTTTGAAAATATCTTGCATGAAGTTTCCTTCCATTTCGAATACATTACTCTCCGCGATGAATTTCCTTCTCTGCGTAAGCCCGGCATTTTGACCTGATGCGGCATCTCCGGTATCCAGATTAATACCTTCGTCGGCTACATACAGTTGGGGCACTAGCTGCGTGGTTTTAGCGTCTTCGCCGAAATTCATTAGCGTTTGAATGTAGGCTTTATAGGGGTAACTGTTGTCCATGACCGTCATAAGCTTACCCTGCATGGAGACGTCTATCTGAGACCACATAGTTTGGAGGAGTAAATTGATAGGGCCGCATTTTTCGTCCTTGCTCAAAGGGGTGCCATCTCTGTGAGTTATTTTAGCCTTAACGTAAAGTCTGCAGGATTTCAAGTCGACGTAATCCGAGCCTTGACCGGATATCAGGAATTCGACGGGTGCATCGTCCGAGATTTGAGAAGACGGTCGAACGTCGATAACATAGCGACTTTCAACCGCTGTTTGCGTAGGGGGTAATGAGAACAACGATAATTCGCTAGGTTGACCTTCGGTGAACCCTTTGTCGGTGAGGAGTGCCATGTTATAACTTGAAGAGATGCGATCTTTTGGTCCGCGCTCTCCGTTTATCCGTGGGTGAACTGATGGTAGGGAGAGAACGCTTCCTATTTATGGGTTCCCGTTGACGCGTTCTCAAGACTTCGGACTTGGCTTGTTCGACCACTTGTTGAGAGGGGGCCGTAAGCTGAATAGTCGGTGTCTTGAATTTCTTCTCGCTGACGTTTCTAGAATGGGGATCGACGGGGATAATGCAAGATTCACCCGTCTTACCGCCGAGTCCTCCACCTTTCTGCTTCTTAAAATACGTCGAGGGTTTATGAACAGACTTTGCTTCGTTCCGATAAAATCTGATCCATTTATTCACATCGGGGATGTACAACGGTCTCCCTGACATAGCTGTTTTTTTACATGAAGCGTTACGATGATGGATTCGGTGAGAAATATCGCCGGTTCACCCTCTTCGTCGGTTATATCGATTTCTAGATAGCGTACGTCGCTTAAAATGATGGGTAGGTAATACGGCGTGGGGTATATCCTAGATACCGGTTTTTTTCTGGAGTCCAGAGGCCTCGACGTAGCGTAGTAGAGGTACTTTCGTCTCGCCTATGAAGGAATCTCCGCATATATTACAACATAGGCGTAGAAGAGATCGTGATTTAACCCGCGGCTGTCTTTGGATGAATATTTCTGCTAAGGCTATGACCCAAGACTCGTCGAAATGGATGCTTTTATTCAAGCTGACGCGAAATTTGTAGGGTCGATTCTCGGGGAAGAGCGTCTTGGAGTCCTCGCTGCTTACGACGATGTACTTATCCATTCGACTGATTCGCTGTCAACTGTCTCCCTAGGCGTTCGTATAGCGCTATATAGTAATGCCAAATTTCAACTTTTAACGTATCGGAAACATTCTGACACACTGAATATGTATAGATACGTAGTAACATTAGGCGGCCTCTATTTACTACGCCGTCTTCAAACATGTTATGGATGATAGATTTGTAGGCGTGTAAAGAGATGACGGCATTCACCATTTGATTCCAGTCCATGGTTAAATCCTCTTTTCTAGTAGGTTATGAATAGCCGTATCGATGAGACGGGTTCGAGCTTTGAGTAATGTCCACTGCATGTAGTTTAAGACCACCCCCTTTATAGTGGCTTTGTCGTTGATGAAATAGCGTAGATCAACCCTCAGTAACTTGGCGTAGATGCAAACAGTAGCCCGCAAATGTTGATCAATGGTAACTTGTTGCATCGGCGTACATAACGTTCTGTTGGGTATGACGGTTATATCGCCCGATGGTCTTTCGTAAACGCGCGGAGTATCCTTCGCCGACTGATACGCGCAAGAAGGACATGCTGTTCGTTTCGTCGACAACACGATTAGTGGTATGATTAGGAGTAGAATAGCTATGATAGAGAGGGCTTGGAGTACGACGAGTTTTCTCTGGTATTGATCCATATGGCTCGATGTTCGTCTGCGGAATGGGAGGGGAATGTTTTAAACATATTATTTATATGTCCCTTGAGCTCGACATTTCCACGAATCGATCGCATTCTCACGTCATCGCGTTTATTGTACCGTATAGACGAGTCTCGGAGGTAGGTCGATGTGTTATAATTACACCGCGAGTCGCGTGCCCGCGGGCGTTACGCGCGTTAGTCACGCGTCGCCGATTTCGTCGGCGAACGGCGCCCGCGGCGAGACCGGGCCGACGCCGCGCCGACGCGGCGGAGTAATAGCTCCGCGAATTCGGTGGCTTTGAACCCCCCGTCTCTCACGCCCGCCCCGCACCAAGATGGCGGCGTTTCTCTACTATTTAAGTAATAGCTCCGCGAACTGGGTGGCTTTGAACCCCCCTCTCTTACTACTAACAATGCCATCAAAAGTTGCAGTTCGTGCCCTTGGCCGGCCTACTAATACGATTGAGATCCGAATTTAAAAAAAAAACCTTTATGGAGTAACCTTCGTCCACACCGGACGCCACCCAGTAAAAAATAAATAAAAATAAACTAGCGTGTAAAAGCTCTGAAAACCTACGTCCGTAGCAGTGCGCCAAGCATCTCCAGCCAAGGTGTCGGAGTTCCACCCCTCCGTGCATAAAACCTACATGCGCAATGCAAGTTTGGCATAAATCAGTCGTGACGATTTGAACCACTGAGACTATGCCATCCAGGCCAGCGTCTGCAAAAGAAGAAGCAACGTTTTAACGATAGGCATGCGCAGGTCTGAATCAGGTAGAATTAACCATGCACGCTTTTACGAGCGTCATTCAATCAATGGTTTTCATTGTTCTCGTGGAAATACAACCTTTTCATTGAAACTGTCATTTTACAGAGCGATATAAAGAGTTAAATATATACATATTTCATATGATATACATTGGTAGATATAATAAAAACTTCTCTTTTTTAACGATATTCTCAATCACTGAATATTAGACTTAACTAATCAACGATTAGTTTTACTGACGAACACATTTTTAATCTAAATTGCTCATATTCACTCGTAATTAAGTGAATAAATGGTATACTAGTACGCGCGGTCGGAGCTGGCTGGGCTTCGAAGAGGACTCGTTTGCCTGTTGTACATTAGCATGACATGCCTGGTCATAATAGCCTATTATTCCATTCTTAGAGGCCCTCCCGGTTAGGGCAGCATGGTTTACTATACCATGTTTGTCTGGCACAGGAGGCAGATTAAAGTGCCAAACAAATTAGGCTCTCTGAGGATCCATTGTGATCAGTGTCTGTAGCGACTAATTTTCAAAATTCGAAATTCAATTTTTTTTGTGGTTTTGCTTAGGTTTTTTTTAGGGTTAGGTTTTTGCTGGGATATGTATGTTTGGGTCATCGTCGCCGTGTGACCAATAAGGTTAGGTACGACGTTAAACTTCAACCAACCAACCAATCCAGTCTTAGATTTCAGCTCTTAGCAGAAAGCAAGTTTTATCTTATTTTTTAAGATCAGTGGTTTTAAAATTTTACATGGACAGATTTTTAAATGTACTGTGATACCGCTGCTGTGCAATATCATCGACACATATCGTGCAAACATAAGTTTATAATTTTGTCAAAAAGATCTCGATATGTGCAAAATGAGGCAAAGGAGTGCTCATTACCGCTTTCAACTCTGCAGTACTTTTTGTTGTCTTCAGCTTCTGCCTTTTACCACCTGAGACAGAACTAGGCCCATGGGCATATATAGAAAGGTGGTTCAGAAGATAAACGGTGTTGATCGAGGGATGGGACAGATAGTTACCATCCATCGCAAGTGAACTTTTCTTTGCATAATCTAGATTTTATTGCACTGTACTTCCATTTATAAATTAGTATTTTGTAATTTATGGCTCACAGGAAAAATAGTTTTTAACTGATTGTTACGATTGGCGAGTGAATAAAACATCAACATCAATGTCTATCGACATCTCCCCGTAGCTCAAATGAAATACTCAACTGATCCCGTGCTGCAGTCAAAATGTATGGGGCACGTTATGCAGGTCTGAAGAAATGAAATAATGGCTCCCTCGACAAAGCAGTTGTGTACTAACTATTACGCCGAAGCCCTGACAGGGACAAACAGAGGGAAACATTTATATCTTTGTCCTACCATATCATCTGTTTATTAAAGAAAATGAGACGTACATGTATAACAAAAAATAAGAAAAAAAATTCACTTGACTTTCAGCGGCACGAACTCCGCGACGAAAACGGGAGTGTTCGAATTTATTGTTTCACGGGGATATTAAAAATGCTCCCATTTTCGTTTTATTAGGATGGAGAAAATCACGACAGTTGAAAAATTTGCCGTTTTCGAATTAAATTTGGAAGGTGAATTATTAGGGAAATTACCGTATAGGCCTACCCGAGTATCATTTTCAGTGAATCTGTCACTATTGATTGACTCAGGCTGCAATAGTGGAGATAGTAAAACTCAAAAGAATAGCTGCTTCCTGAATAGCAGATTTCTTTCTTAGAGTTTCAATTCAAAATAGTATCTATTTGTTTGAAAAAGCTCCCCCAAAACACACGAAAAGCTGGCCATAATACCAAGCTGATTCATATGTAGTGGTACTAATATTATACATATACCCAGTACTGGTACTGAATGAAAGTATTAGAACACATGAGTGCTGATGAAACAACAAGTGGCAAGACATCCATCTCAGAATATTTCAGTTCTCAGACATGTCAGATACATGTAGTATTATTTCTAAGTTTAAGTTCAATTGATTCATTAATTTCACAACATACATGTTACATTGTACATATATTCCCAACACCAGTCCATGTGATGACCTAGTTTTAGCTTGACCACTTCATCAGAAACTAGACCCAGCATAGATACATGTACAGCCCCTATAGCTACAGTACAAGGCAGAAATATCTTGATGCTAAACGCGAGTTAAAAAAATCATTTTCGCGACTATAATTTATTAATCTCAATCGGAAAACGCGCCTGAATCGCACAAAAACAAAAGCATAATCGCGACTGAGACGCGTTGACCGCTCGCCGTCACTGTAATGATACTGCATGACGCGATCAGAACAAGTCGCGTGTTGTAAATAAACGGGTCCCTTTGCTATTTGCCGGTAGTCTCGTTTCTCAGCCTTGTATGCTTGGATAAATGCATGCGGGAGGATTTTGTTGTAGACAGTCTTTTTTTGAAGCGGTATATTTGCATGTAGTTTGATTGAAACCCCGCTAAATATATTTATTTTCAGAAGGCCCATACTTTAATTAATCTGTCCTTCAACATATCTGCTCGTTTGTGTCTGAAATAAAATCAGACCAGGCGAGAAAATGTAATAAACAAAATAAACTTTTCCGGCAACATTTACCGTGCGTCTATGTCCCAGCCATCTCATCACAATTTGCCCAATTCAACCGGACGATCGTGCTAAAATACCAGTGCATCGTCCCTGTGAGTTTTAATCTGACATAAAAATCCGAGTATCCCTTTATTTCCATTGTAAATCCAACAGTCGGCTCGCTAAAAGTTTCCTATGGAGTCATTTAAATTCACTCGGCACAGAAGACCGACATACAGACAGACAGCCGGCCAATCGCTGCGATTGTCTCACAGCTTTTTCTTCAGTGACCTCATTCTCAACTAATCAGCTTCGCGGTACGGTATTAACCAGCACAGTCGGCCTTGTTTTATCGGAGGAATATTCCTGATGACGACATGTCTCTCTAATCAAATCCCTCGTTAATTGCTTGGTTATTTGTTAAATCACTCATCATAGGTCGAAAGTAGGGGAAATGATCGTGGAAATGAGGCCAAGGTCTCCCACATTCTACCTCGAGAAATGAGATTTCGATGCGTTGAATATGGTCAAAAAAAACCGCCAAATTCTTTGCTGATTTTCTCAATTTCCATCAAAATGAAGGTACGTCTTCAATAAAATAAACCTCTCATACGTTTATGGTATTATTCTTAATAGAATTTGAACGTATATTGCCGATTATTTCATTATTGGACGATGTGGACTATCAACGAGCTTTCACTCGACGAACATTTTACTGTGAGGGGAATATTTTACGTGGTGGTCAATCTCGGCGTGTTCGGCCAACAAGACTCGGTCTGACGCGATCAATAAAGTAATCCCTTTTGAAATATGCCTGTGGATCGCGTCGACGGCTACCGTCGGCCGCTTTTACACACTGACGCGTTTACAGAAAACAGTCGGGTCGAAAGCGCGTCTTCCGAAATTTATAGTCGCGACTCCTTCAATAAACTAGCGCGAGTCAGTCTCGATTACTTCGCGTTCTACTCGCGTTTAGCATCAAGATATTTCTGCCTTGTACTGTATGGTAGGGCAGCTTTTTACACATGTTCATGTTGCCTCCTGAACTGTATTTCTCTGAGCTGAGGTCAATCTATGGAAGAGTGACCAAAGCAGGCTTCCATACTTTAGTGCGTATTAATCTGATATCTTGAAGGAAAACAATCAACAGAGTATAAATTATTTAATACAGGAAAGGGGTCAAATACATGCTAATTGACTATATATAGGCATACAAAGCCTGTCAACCACTAAAGGATAACTATTCTGGTCTGAGAAAGAATAAACAATTTGTAACTATTTTCATACGTGTACTTCGGACAACCCTAAAATCAGAAATTTTCTAGATCTGATAAAGGTGAGACAACTCACCTTTCTAAAAAATATGGCGGCTATGCTGGGCTGAGCACGAAGATAGGACTCAATTGTATCGATACAACCTGGAAACTGGGTGTCTTGAAGTCCAAAAATTTAACTTTAACGGCTATATCGTGTTTTACCCGTTTTACCCCCCTGAATTTACTCATCGACTACTTTCTCCTGGCAATAAAACCCGTGAAATAGTAGTCTCCCCTTGTCATTTTTCCTTTGTACAACTATGCACGTTCGCCGTATAATCGTCGATCTATATATATATACTCGTGTTATACCCCCCTGGTATAGACATTCTACATGTTAAATAACCCAAAAGGGGGGTATAATACGAGTATATATACTCGTGTTATACCCCCCTTTTCGGTAATTTAACATGTGAAATGCCTATACCAGGGGGGTAAAACACGTTTCCAGATTTTCCAGATTTTATTTGCACAGCTATGCCATACAGGCCAAAGGCAATACAATTAGAACAGTCAAAAGCACAAACAATATTATTATCTTGAAACCATCCCACCGGGTATCCACATGTGTATATATAGAGTGACGATGGTTGAAAACACCTGGTTCTGGCTAACCAACATGTAAAATGACTATACCAGGGGGGTATAACACGAGTATATATAGAGTGACGAGGACTTTAACAACCCGTGGACTTTCTATCAACTCTTGGGAGATCAAGTTATAGTTCTAAAATGGCTGCAAACGAAAGGCATTCTACTATCAGAAATGCAGTGTACGAAGTGTACTAAACCCTGTACACTAATGAAACGAAGTTCTTCTATAGATGGGTATTCCTGGCGCTGTACAGGACCCAAGAGACATGAAATGTCTGTGAGAACCAACTCCTTCTTGGGACAGTCAAAATTTCCCATTCCAGACTTAATGCAATTGATCAAGACCTTTATTGACGGCTCTACACTTCTGAGATGTGCAAAAGAAACGGGAATGGACTACAAGAAAACAGCTGTGCACTGCTCAAGTAACTCAAGGTCGGCTTCTCGCCTCTCGCCATGCTGTGCGGCCGGCTGCTGGGGATTCCCCTTGTTAGCCGATGACGTCATTGAGCAGACGAACAAAACATGGCGACCGCCTCCAGTTCAGATATAATTTGGTTAAATAAACGAAATAACCTGAATGCCCTTCAAATACTTATCTTCTACCTGGACAATAATGTTATCAGGAATAGTTGAGAACATATTTATAGCTGCCTTTCAACTATATATAAATGTTTTATATATGTGCAGTCGTGTGGCACTAGATCATCGATGTGCCATATTCCGTGGCCATTGATTGCGTGATGAAGCTGTATGAATGAGTTTAGGGTTTGAGTGGTTCGACCGTACATCATGTAGACTGCATAGCGCCAGAATTCTTACCAGTATTCGTATTATTTCACTTAATAACCGAATCTCAGTCTGTAAGTTTTGTTCCAAACGGACTACAGAAGTAGAAAAAAAGCCTCCCCCCCCCCTTGGAAAAAGGGAGAAACAAAACCCACAGCTAAAATATATAGTCTGTATATTTAAGGTAGCTACTCAGAATGAATTTCAGATATGTTCAAAACTGGCCAGACTATATGTATGTTTTTCCTCAGAAGTGGCATAATATCCAAGCATATATGTAGTGTATGGCCAATGCCAATAATTCTCAGCAAAAGTTGTCAATTACATCATCAGAATCATCTATTTGCACATGCCACAGCTGGTCAAAGGCAGGCACAGGACAAAAAAAAACAATACAGTAGTATTAACTACTATTAGTAGTACACAGGTATTGGTATTTTCACAAGTTCATTAATTACTAATTATTAATTAATGAACTTCTGGTATTTTAGCTACCATGGTGACACAAACAATTTAGGTTAGGCTACCGTACTATTGAAATAGCTTAAAATCATGAAGCGATACAAAATTGAATATTACATGTACGGTACCGATCATATATTGGTACATGTTAATTATTTTGTTTATGCGGTGATGTGTAATTAGCACTGCACTCGAGATTGCACGACATCATGCTTATAGGCCCCTATGGGTAAAATATACAGTACCGTTACCCGGTATGTATAATTTGCTAAATTTGCGAGCAAACATTGTCTGCATCATGCAAGCGCAGGAGCGTAAATTATGCCGTAAGTATACTACTGTAGACGAGGGTAGCTCTGGGGTTCTAGACAGCCATAGAAATGTTCTGAGCCATTTCTGACAAATAAAACGCCTTCCAAAGTGTTATTACTATACTGTATATAAATCTTTCCCAGAAAAAAACCCTTTATGTGTATATTGCTGCAACCCACTGAGTCTGCAGGAAAGTGTAGGCTGGTTTTGAATGGTGGGCCCCTCACTGTCATGATTTTGTGTACATATCGGAAAATGACCGGACAGCTTCTAAACAATGTTGTACCGGTACTGCTTTAATTTAGTGAAATTACGCACAAGAGTGATGAAATTACAAGCGTCTAGTCCGTCATCCATAATTCAGCCATCGTCCATTAGAGAATATCCGCGTCCATAATCCAAAAGAATCAGTCTTTATGGTGGCTATAGTCATTTGTCAATGCATTGGCTCCAAGACGGAGTCTGAGTTTGATATCAATATTTGGACAACAATTTTCATTGGTAACGACTTGCCCCAATTGAAAATGTTATTTCAGGTTTATTCCTGCTAATATACATGTAACCGGGTACTGGACTAGTTGAAAAAAAACATTCCTCTGTACTTGAGTGAGTGAGTGAATAGGGTTTAACGTCGCTTCCAACATTTTTTCAGCTATATCACGACGGGGAAGGGAAGGGAGGGGAGGGGGAGAGGCAGGGGAACCTACTTGTAACAGAGCAGATCTAATGCTGCCATTTTTTATAGTGCTGTCCCACTGAAATATCATGCCGTAGGCAGACATGACACCCCACTCAGTCACATTATACTGACACCGAGCGAACCAGTCCTTGTTCTATCCTCTTAGTGCTGAGCGTAAGCGAGGAAGCAACAAGTTCCATTTTTCAAGTCTTAGGTATGACCCGGCCTGGAATCGAACCCAGAACCTACCGCTTACGAGGCCGACGCTCTAACCATTAGACCACCGCAGTGCGGTCTCCTCTGTACTTGAATACCGATACACTGAATACTGGTACAATGTCGACATGCATCACATCATGCAAGCTGCAATTATGCCTACTTAGTGCGTAGGCCTATATCAGATCTTAACTGATATACTCATATAGCATGCACCACATCTGGGCCCCCCCCCCCCCCCCCCCCCAATATGAAAAGAGCGGGAGCCAAGGACCATGCACTTTGCCTCCCCCCCCCCCCGAATTATAACTGAAATTCTCAAATTGTCCGGGGGAGTACCCCCGTCCCCCCGATAACATATTCAGAAGCCCCAAGTATTGACCGTGTTTACATTTGAAACATATGCGATCATGTCTCAACTTCTCCACGAAATTGGTTCTGTCTAATCAACGAACAGCACAAGGTCCATCAATAGTTTGTGTTGTATACATATAATTCTTGAATTACTAAACGATCAATGGCATAAAAGTATCTATGCCTGGAGGAAAATAAAATAATTGTGTGAAGACGACTTCCTTGTGTGTAAAATAGTATGCCGGAACACTATATCCTTATTCGTTGAATATTTGCAATGGTCTAAAGTTGTTTTTCACTTGCGTGGGTGGGTATAGTTGACAGATATAATCGGCGAATATTATTTTCGAAACAACGTCAGTGAAATTTCATTGAAGAACACCGATTGGATTTTTTTTTTTCAGCTTTTATGAGTCAGTTTTATTGCGAGATATGCTATCCCTTCCAAAGTTCTCAGAAGCACCAAAGTGCGTTAAATCAAGTCTAAAGTTCCAAAAAAGTTTGGGGGAGATTTTCGCCTCCCCCCCCATCGGAGGGAGGGGGACACCCCTTCCCTGTCCCACACTGTCTGCCCCCCCCCCCAATATTCAAGTCGCTCCACCGCGCCTGCACACGCAGCATCCACCATAACTGGTGCTGCGGGGAATATGGATATCTATGGTCCATTTTTATTTGATCGTTGATATCTCCTATCGATCAGCTGATTTTTTGTCCGGACAAGATTCAACTACTGAAAATCCAAGAGAGCTGGCAGTTATCTTGTATTACATAGGTAATTGAAAAGCAATCTCAATTATCCTCCCACCGATGTCAAGACACTCTCCAAGTTTGCAGTCGATCAGTTCAACCATTCTCGTGTTATTAGTCAAACAGGAAATGTGTAAAGAACCAACTGCTGACAATGCAAGATGGGTGATAGCGGCCATCTTGGATTATACCGGTAACTGAGAAGCATTCCTAACCGTTGTCTCACCGATGTCAAGCCACTCCCTGAATTTGAAGCCGATCAGTCCAAGCAGTCTCAAGTTATTGCCCAGACAAGATCAGTGCTTAAAATCAGGTACCATAACTGAAAAGCAACCTCAGCTCTCCTCTCACTGCATGATGTCAATTGACTCTCCATGTTTAAAGTTGATCAGTTCAATAGTTCTCAGGTTGTTGGTCGGACAAGAAATGTGTAATGATCCAACTGCTGACAATGCAAGATGATTGGTGGCAGCCATCTTGGATTACACAGGTAACCGAATTCAAGATGGCGACTAGTGGCCATCTTGGATTATGCAGTTTGAAGTCGATGGATTCAATTGTTCTTGAGTTAATGTCTGGACAAGATCAACCTGCTGAAATCCAAGATGGCTGATGGTGGCCATCTTGGATTACGCAGGTAACTGAAAAGCAATCCCAACCATCCTCTCACCTATGTTAAGATGCTCTCGAAGTTTGAATAGTTCTCAAGTTATTTGTCGGACACGAATGTGTCAAGATTCAGCTGCTGACAATCCAAGGTAATTGATGACGGCCATCTTGGATCACACAGGTAACTGAAAAACAATCCCAATCGTCCTCTCACCGATGTCAAGACATTTTCCTAATTCGAGATCGATTGGTTTAATAGTTCTCGAGTAGCAAAAGTAGCAGACCATAAATATCAATAAATCTGATTGTTTCCAGAAAAATACTTCAGTTTTATTTTTAGACATACAATGGTCATTCTTCCATACACTAAGTGTTTAGCACTATTAAAACATATACAGCATGATATAGAGAAAAATGCTACACATAATGTAGAGTATGAGCTAAAACTGTATATTATATTTTCAATAGCATGATATATATATGATGCAGCATTATATATATATATATATATATATATATATATACCGCTCATTTCTTTACCCCAACTAACAGTCTATGATTTGACAATGCTTTCTTGTTGACAGTACTTGGTTGTCTCCACACAGACTATTGTTCTCCCAATCGGGTGGTTTTTACATAAAAGATGGACCGCACATTCTCACCTCGACACAATTGAAACAGCAACATCCTGATCATTCTTTAGTCTGTGGTTTGTCAATGTTTTCTAATCTTGTGTAGTCCTTGGCTGTTGTATCCAGACAGATCATGGAACACACATTCTCACTTAATCACATGAGCACTATTAAATCATTTTTACAGTAACATAAACATCCCAATCATTCAGTAATTCTGTGGTTTGTCAGTGCTTTCTTATTTGCAGTCCTTTGCGCTTGTATCCAAACAGACTATTCTTCACGTTACAGTTAGTCATGTAATTTTTACATAAAAGCAGGACCATACGTTCTCACCTAAACTCTGATCTCAATAAATATTCTATAGATATTTGACAGTGAATTGCAGCTTATGTTAGATGATCTCTGACAAGCGAGTTCATGTAGACATGGTAGAGAGGAAGTGAATGAAGCAATGATCACCACGGGTCCTCTGCAGCTCTTCAATCC
>JAVTVY010036523.1:0-16626 GCA_036873755.1 Hanleya hanleyi
GTGGACAACCACATCGTGGGCGATATCAACACACCTCTGTTACGGGTGGTCCCCATTAAAAAGACGTATGGAGGTCAAGCCACCCACAGTTTCACCCACATGCTCTACTTGCCCGTACGACAAACTGACATCAACACGATCACGGTGGATATAAGAGATGACACGGGACGACCGGTGGCATTCGAACGAGGAAAAGTGGTGCTGACACTTCATTTTCGACAAGCACGTGCTCCCCACTTTGCATAATGAAAGTACCTTACGAGTGCGATGCACGCAGCCATGCCGACTATTATGCCCAACAGGCCGGGGGTGGCTTTCCGGTCTTTAGCGGTGCACGCATGCAACGAGGACATGGTCTGGGGAACATACTCGGCAGCATTGTGAAAACGTTCCTGCCCTTGGTGACGCGGGGTGTGAAAGCAATCGGCAAACAAGCGGTACGCAGTGGACTGCAAGTGGCCGGTGATGTCTTGGGGGGCACAGCACCCCGACAAGCCTTGAAACGGCGGGCCAAAGAAGCGGGAGGCGTCTTGGTGGCCAAAGCACAACGCACCGTTGGGAATAAAAGAGCTGCCCCACCGAGACCACGCACCAGTCGACGACCGACCCAGCGACGACGCACATCCAAGAAGACGCGGGATATCTTTTCTTAAAACATGGCCTTAATCCACGCCGAGTCCTGCCCCTCCACCAACAGTGAATTTGATTTGTGGACCGTGCCGCCCACACAAACCAGCGTCGAACAAGGATTATGGGTGGAGCATCTCCCGCTCTCCAGCATCAACGAAACCGGACCCATCGAGTTCACCATCAGTAATGCGGATACGGCCTATGTGGATTTAGCCCATACCTACTTGTATGTGAAAGCCAAGGTGGTCAATGGAGCTGGCACCAGAATCGCTGACCAAGCAACGGTGGGCCCGACGAATCTCTGGCTGCACTCGATGCTTCAGCAGGTGGATATTTTTCTCAGCGACAAACTCATCAGTGACTCCACCAACACGTACCCCTATCGAGCCTACATCGAGACACTGTTGTCGTATGGCCGAGAGGCTTAAAAATCTCAGCTGACAACCGCTTTATTCTACAGGGACACGGCCGAGCACATGGACACGGCGGACAATGGGGGATATAACAAATGGAAGGCTTTCACTGCGAACAGTGCCTCGGTGGATATGATGGGTCGACTGCATGCAGACATGTTCATGCAAGACCGGTACCTCTTGAACAAGATCCCCATCAAAATCCGACTGATACAGGCGCCTCCGACCTTCGCCTTAATGGCCACTAACGTAGAGGGGCATGCAGCGGACTATAAGATTGTCATCCAAGACGCAGTCCTGTATGTCCGAAAAGTGAAACCGAATCCAGCCGTTCAATTGGGACACATGAAAGCCTTGGAAATAAAACCAGCCCAGTACCCTATCCGACGTGTACAAACCAAAGTGTTCTCTGTGCCTGCTGGAAATATGGGCGCCAACAAAGAAAACCTGTTCCTGGGGAACTACCCAAGCGATTGATCCTGGCCTGTGTGGAAAATACCAGTTTCAGCGGAGCCTACCCAGAGAATCCGTTTGACTTTAAATATTTCGGCATCAATTTTGTGGCCCTGCATGTGGATGGACAACAGGTGCCAGCCACGGCCTTAACCCCGAACTTTGGGCGGAGGAATTTCATTCGAGCCTATCAGAGCCTGTTTACAGCCACCGGTCAAATAAACCAGGACGAAGGGAATATGATCAGTCGGGAGGACTACGGGAACGGATACACGTTGTTCTGTTTCGATCTGACTCCCACCTTAGAGAACGACCATCAGCTGGCCCTGGCCAAGCAAGGCAATTTACGGTTGGAAATCCACTTTCAACGAGCCCTCCGGAGCACCGTCAATGTGATCTGCTACGCCGAGTTTGACAACATCATTCAAGTGGACAAGGCGCGCAACGTCCTGTGTGACTTCTCCACCTAACATGGATACAGACCAGATAATCACCGTGCTGGAGAATGACCCAGAGACACGTAGGGTCTTTCAAGGGGTGTTCGCCCGAGATGTGTTTCCATTAGACCGTATGTATCCGGCTGCTTACGTTCTCAACACGGATCCGATGGATCGACCCGGTGAACACTGGGTGGCCGTGTACTTGACAGAACAGCAGGGGGAATACTTTGACCCGTACGGTCTGCCACCCTCCATCCCGATTTAACAGACTTCATGGATCAAGGCACAGAGACGTGGTGTTGGAACAGTCAAACGTTGCAAAGCCTGACCAGTGGCGTGTGCGGACAATATTGCTTGTTTTACCTGTACCATCGATGCCGGGGAAAACCCTTATCTACTATCGTACAGATGTTTGACGAGTACCCCAGGCCGAGGACCGCGATGTACTCGTCTATGACTGGGCCGCCCATCATTTCAATGTACAAGCCCCGTTCTGGGCTTAAGTTAATGACAAGCCCCTTGTTCTGGGCTTAAGTTAATGACAAGCCCCTTGTTCTGGGCTTAAGTTTACAAGCCCCTTGTTCTGGGCTTCAATGTACAAGCCCCTTGTTCTGGGCTTCAGTTAATTACAAGCCCCTTGTTCTGGGCTTGAGTTTTCACGTGGTTGTTCTCACGTTGTTGTTGTTCACTGAATAAAAAATGAGATCTCACCAAAAAACCCTGTCTTGTGTGTTTTATTCCTAATGCATCAATGCCCAATGTGGAGATTCAGTAAAACTGAAATCAGTGGTGTAGGATGGGGCCAAAATGTAACCCATCAAGTTTAGAATGCAAGAGCACTATAGTAAAAAATAGAGAGCCAATGAAATCAGCCTACAGACCAAGTACGTGTTTTTGGTCTAGGTTTGAGCGGGCATTTCATTGAGGTACGTGTATACGGTGAGTGAAAAGACTCGTCCAACACGTATAGATTATGTTGATGACTATAAGTTCTAGGTAACCCATCAAGGTTAGAATGCAAAAGCACTATAGTAAAAATAGAGAGCCAATGAAATCAGCCTACAGACCAAGTACGTGTCTTTGGTCTAGGTTTGGAGCGGGCATTTCATTGAGGTACGTGTATACGGTGAGTGAAGAGACTCGTCCAACACGTATAGATTATGACTATAAGCTCTATGAGCATAATGCATGAAAGTGGCTTTGAACACCGTATTAGCCAATCAGTGGCCTAGAATGGAGCCAAAGGTAACCCATCCATGTCCAGAAAAACATTACCTGGGTGTACAAGAACCCAGATGTAGGCGCGGACGTCAGCGAAAGCACACCGTGAGTACCCCAATTCGATTGGCTGATTGTTCGGCCGCTGATTGGTTCTTTTTCTCGACCGCTGATTGGCTCTTTTTTCTCGACCGCTGATTGGTCCAAATGGAACTGCCCATCTTTCCCAGGTTCATCTAGAATCCCCTTTTTTTTTTTTTTGTGCTCAAGCTCTGACTATAGCGATGCCGCAACATTGTCCCATTGGACATTGGACCGTCTGACCTGGAGGTGACCCTTTGACCTTTTGACCCGCGTCCGCGCGCGCACTGCCGGGGATGACGCGGGATGACGCGGGATGACGCGCGCGCGCGCGCGCTGCGGGGCGCTGGGGCGGGAAAACACCCCGGCGGTTGAACATTGGAACTCTTGTGGGTTTGGAGGATGAACATACGGACGTCTAAGGGAAAAAATTGGAACTCTTCTATGTTTGAAGGTAGTGTTTAGTGAAAACCCGGAAGTGACGTCACAACCCACGTCACCTGCGTATATACTCCTGTAAAATAGAGCCGATTTTATTTCTTTGGAAGGGGCAAGGTCAATAGGACTTGCGCTTTTTATATTACTAAACTGTGAAGTAGATTACATCTTACATAGGCCTTAAGGCCGTGATATGCATATGAAGTATTCTGGGGCATGGTCAGTACTTTCCAATTTTCCCTTCGTCTACTACTCGCCGATTTTTTTATTTTTTTTATTATTATTTATTTATTTATTTATTTATTTATTTCCTCGAGAGCTTTAAAATAAGACCTCACTCTACTCCATCGGGCCACTAGTGCTCCACCTAGACTCCAACATGTCCACCCCGTATGGATTTATACATACTAATATCCCAGTATATGAGTGTATATGGGTCTATATGGATCTATATACAAGCCTACGCGGTACTTTCATAGTTTTTTTCCATCGTATTCTACATGATCAACCTCATAGCTCATAGTAAAAGCCATAAAAAAAACGACCACCCCTATACCCATACAGGCCAAATATAGCGGACATCATCTTGGCCTGGGAATTGGTCTAGTCCGAGTTGTCTCCCTTGCACCAAAGCGTATAGATGGGACTGTGGTTTGAACGACGTTATTATCCGGGCAAATTGACCTTGAGCAGCCATTTTGTTACAATTTTCTTGCTGTTTTACCGCGCCCCGGGTAGGCATACGGAGGACGATTTCACTGATCATTGTGTTGTTTTCTGAGCTGGGGAACATTCTCTGTCGCAGTTTATAACGGAACTTTCTTCCTTTCGGTGTCCGCTGAGATGAATAATGTGACGAAACTCTGCATCATTTCTTCGCCTGCATGTATACCCGTCACACGTGGACTATAATCGAGGGAGTGTGCTGTGTTGTGTTCGAGCGGACGCATAAATTTGTGTGATATCAGACAGGAAACGTGAAAATTGATATTCTTTCACAGATTTCGAAGTGTATACAGTTCTGGTGAGCTGAACGCAGCCTTTATGAGCAGCGATTGAACGATGATGTAGGCCACCGAACAGGTTTTGTGGAATCAACATTCTGTAACACTCCCCCCTCCCCCTTGACTGGAGGGATTTTATCGGACATCTGCAGTACGGAACGCTATTTGTTGCATACATTCGCTTATCGTGGCAGTCCGTATAATTTGTCAATTTTTGTGTTTGGTTTCGTGAGAGAGGACGACATTGGTTTTCATCAGTGCAAAACTCCCGCCCCCCGACCCGCACCACAACAGTGAAAGCTGGTGGATGAAATTCTACTCCACGGGAACGGTAACGAATGAATGGAATATCTTACCAAACTCTCAGGTAGGATGTGGGTTTCAGGAGTTCACCGGGTGTGACAATTTCTTTATAATGATTTGTGATAAAAGCGGGTAAAACCTAATGTCAAAATCTCGTTGAAGGTCACGGAGATGTCGATTTATTGCTGATCAGCAATATTATTTCAGCAATATTATGCACTAAAATCTGATGATTCGAAATAAAACTAGGAAATTTTTTATCTTTGGGCAATGGTAACACAACACTGTACAGTGTGCATGGAAAATTTTTTTTTAGCAGATACCACCATATTGCACTGACTGACACCGGTCACACAGGCCGCCATTTTGAACCCAGCACCCACCATCCACACACAGGCCGCCATTTTGAACCCAGCACCCACCATCCACACAGGCCGCCATCTTGTACCCAGCTCCCACCACCCACAAGTCGTCTAGACTATAAATAACGTGTAGTATGTTCCCATTTATTCACAAAATACGATTATAACGACTTCGGCTGCAGAAACTCCACCACAACGATGCCAACACGAAGCCGAGGTATCCCGCCTCAACGAACAGATTAACGGTATGAGACATGGATGAAATGAAGGCGGAGATTTCCAGACAGAACAAACAACGCCATAAAGAAGAAAAAAAATCAAGATGCAGCGTGTGTACAGATGAAGAGAGCCAGTACGCAGTATATTGAAAAAAATGGGCGAGGGAGGGGAGGGGGAGGGGGGGAAGGTTGGTGGAAGAGCCAAAAAAAAATTTTTTATTTTAAAAAAAAGGAAAAAAAGATTCATGGAGCCAAAAAAAATCTTTTTCATTTTCTATGTTTTTTTTACAATTAAAAAAGGGTTTGAAAAAAGGGGTAACGGGGGGAGGGGGGGGGAGGAGGGGGAAAGCAAAAAAAATTTTTTTTTGGGGGTGGGTGGGTGAGGAGGTATCAAATTGAAGCTTAGGTGAAGGAGCATCTGATGGACTGGGTGTAGGGTTGAATTAGGGTGATTCTGCGCATGCGCGGCGGCCGAAGGGTATGAAAATAGACGTTTTGGCATCTAGGGGAGCCCCTAGTGGACCGATGGGGTCGAGTGAGGTATCAAAGTGAAGCTTAGGTGAAGGAGCATCTAATGGACTGATTCCATACCCAGGTCACGCCCGATTCACGCAGAACGGAAGTGACGTCATACACCTGCGCACAACCGTGATGGAAAAAACCCAGAACCAAGTGAGTACATGCATTCCATACAGGCAGACGAGGTCAAAATACTCGCTTCTGATTGGCTGTCAAAGGTGACGATATGCAAATTTTTGAGGTCAAAGGTCAATGGTAGTGAATATACACACTCTATACTGGATATGACCTTGAACTGATCACGTGACCTCCATTACATGCATTCCTATCATTCAAATGACCTTGAACTATCACGTGACCTGTCCGTGATGACAAATACCCAGAACCAAGTCAGTACATGCATCCCATAGTCCCAGGTCACGCCCGATTCACGCAGACCGGAAGTGACGTCATACACCTGCGCACAACCGTCATGGAAAAAACCCAGAACCAAGTCAGTACATGCATTCCATACAGGCAGAATGCAGGCAGGCAGACAGGAAGGCAGGCAGGCAGGGAGGCAGGCAGGCAGGCAAGCAGACAGGTCAGGTAAGTCAGATTGAATACACCCCTACCCTAAAAATGGACTCCTTTTATATGTTTTTCTATAATCCGCCATCTTGTCCCACCACCCTGATACCTCACTCGACCCCATCGGACCATTTTATCTAGGGACTACTTTTTCTCCGCGGAAGCTTTTTCCCGAGACCGAATCACCGCCAGACATGACTGCATCACCGCGGATGAATACATTCTTGCACTCACTCACACCACCCAACCACAGGCCGCCATCTTGAACCCAGCACCCACCATCCACACAGGCCGCCATTTTGAACCCAGCACCCACCATCCACACAGGCCGCCATTTTGAACCCAGCACCCACCATCCACACACACGCCGCCATTTTGAACCCAGCACCCACCATCCACACAGGCCGCCATTTTGAACCCAGCACCCACCATCCACACACACACGCCGCCATTTTGAACCCAGCACCCACCATCCACA
The DNA here is from genome assembly GCA_036873755.1 of Hanleya hanleyi. NCBI lineage: Eukaryota > Metazoa > Mollusca > Polyplacophora > Lepidopleurida > Hanleyidae > Hanleya > Hanleya hanleyi. Next base: position 7,128 of record JAVTVY010036523.1, read on the forward strand.
CAGGCCGCCATTTTGAACCCAGCACCCACCATCCACACAGGCCGCCATTTTGAACCCAGCACCCACCACCCACACATTAGGCCGCCATCTTGTACCCAGCACCCACCATCCACACAGGCCGCCATTTTGAACCCAGCACCCACCACCCACACACTAGGCCGCCATTTTGAACCCAGCACCCACCATCCACACAGGCCGCCATTTTGAACCCAGCACCCACCATCCACACAGGCCGCCATTTTGAACCCAGCACCCACACATTAGGCCGCCATCTTGGTCCCACCCCCCATCCACCAATCACACACACGCTTACACACAACCAATTGTGACGTCATAGTTACATCCGGGTGAAATTTGACTCAATTTACGCTTTGTACACTACTGCGGTGGTATTTTGATTTGCGTTCACTATGAAAGCCTACGGGACTACCATGGCTTGTCAGTAAACAACAGCATATTAAAAGAGAAAGCCTGGTGTCACGTTATACTGGACTAGAATGTCTGGGACACAGATTGTTGAAACCATGTATGATCAACACAACACAATACGATACGATCAATCAATACGTATTATAATACATAAATTATAAATGTATGAAATTGTCAGCTTTACTTGCTATGTTGTATGACAATACTTTCTACCTTCAGGTTTGATAATCCGGCTTTCGCGATGAATGAAGCACCCATTTGTCTTTAGGTCCAGTTCTCGTCTCCAAAATTATTTCGGTTCCTTGTCGACGGATACGAGTTTGACATTTCAGCGACTGTCGAAGTTGATATGCGATTTCTGACATCTGTCCACGTATAGTCATACATGGAGGGAGATCTGTTCGTATCGTCTTACGAGTTTTTCGTAGAGTGGAGATGTCCAACAAAATCGTGTCCTTGTCCGTGTCCTTTTGCAGTCGAGCTATTATTGCAGGAGGGGGCTCAGACTCAGTTTTGGCATTTCTAGTTTTATGTTCGGATCGCCTGGGCAAACTGGGGCAGGATACAAACTCCATTACTTCCACAACATCTGGGTCTAATTTCAAGTCCTGGGTAAGAAAATCTCTGAGCACTTTTTCAGTATTTTCCCGGGCATTTTCTAGCGGAATACCAAAGATTCGGAGGTTACGTTTTCTATCATGAATCGCAGACAGAGTTACCTTTTCGTGGAGCGCATTTATCTGTGCCAATAGCTGGGCCTTTGTTTGAGGGATAGCTGTAGATTTCAGCCTGTCAATTTCGTCCGCATGAAATTGGAGCGTTTCGGAATGGGAGTCCACTTGTTTGCTTAAATCGCGGACCACATTTTCCACACCTTTGATGTCATTCTTCAGCGATGAAGCGACATTGTCCATTTGCTTCTTCAGGTCATCCTGTCCCGATAAAATTTGTTTCAAGTTGCTGGAGATATCACTACCAAATTCAGGCTCCGCCATTTTATTTTCCGCAGGTCTTTGTTCTGGCTCGGAAATCGGGTGAACTACAAATCAGTTTGCGCCGTTGCTATTTGTCGAGAACTTCTCAGTAAATACGCTGGATTTGCGTCGTTCTTCGCCTTACCGGATGTCTTTGTCCTCTTAATCGGCATTTATGGGAATATATGGCAACATTTGAGGTTCCGATATAGAGCGGAACGCCTGCCAACATGAACATGACCATTACCGCCATCTTGAATCCTGAATAATTTTGACTTCTTTTGGACTCTGACTTGTATAAGCTTACTTTTGGAAAAAAAGGTAATCTTTATTTCAAGTTTTATAATATAGTTCATCTTCCAATCCAACTTCAACAGCCCCGTGGGGCTTCCGGGGATTGACCTGGGATGTCGTCGTGCACACCGCAGGTCATGGTAAGAATAGGCCTCAGCTCCTCAGATAGCTTGTCGTAAGAGGCGACTAACTGAGGCACCCGTGGGGTTCCCGGGTGTGGAAAGGAATAGGACCCCACCCGTGTGGTTCCCGGGTGTGAAAAGGAATAGGACCCAACGTCGTGATATGACTGAAATATGGTTGAAAGCGACGTTAAACCCTATTCACTCACTCACTCCAACTTCAACATCACTGACAAAGAAGTCAAATTTTTATAACAATATGTATTGTCATTGCCAGTGATGTGCAACCTGAAGAGCTCGATCTTTATCTTATTTTGCATGTTAATGACAAAACCCAAAAAGGCGAGCTGCTGGGTTGTTTTATCTTCTCGGTAAAAGAACTTTATTAATTACACATTTGCTTCCAAAAACTATTCCCAGTTTCTAATTATAAAATGAAAACTCCGAACTCTCATTTTAGCCAATGAATACAGTTCCTGAGTCACATGCATATCTTTTCTACAAATGTTTCAAGATAGTATACTTCTCAGTAAAATGCAACTTTTCTTCCTTGACATTTTCGAATTTTCTGAGTTGCTGAATCATCTGTACATTTTTCATGGATCGGTGAACAAACGTCATGCAAATTAAACAAGAAACTACATATGTATGACCACGGAACTTCCGAATACATGGTTTTGAATAAAAAAAAGGTCTTCCCAACGGTGATTCCGCCACGGTGTAATTCATGTAGAACATACAATACAAACATTCAAAATAAAAAAAACTGCGTGGAGGTCTTGGTAGAGCATAACCAAATTCTTTGCTCTACATATATTTGTCTACTCTTCCAAATAGCTCATAATCAAATCAAGTAAATTGATCTTAGAATTATAGAGCAAGGTCAGTCATCTTCAGCAATGTTCTGGCCTGTTCTAACTTAATTGCATGTGGTACAGTTATTTGGAGATCTTAGATTTGACATATATGATTTGACCTTTAGAAAATAGGTCAAGGTCAATAGACTTCACGTCCAGGCATATGTGGTATAAATGTGGACAATGTGGATATAATCCTTCCTGAAATATCGTACTAAATAGAACCTGACCTGAATAAAATAGGACAAAGTCAGCCATCATCAGCACACCTCTCGACCATAGTGTATGATATCAGATGTATAAGTAGTATATAAAACACGGCACAGCGCACATTGACCTCAGAAATTTGCATATTGGGGGCGGAAACGAGGCGGGAGAGGTCAAGTGCAGTATAGTTCCGGCAGGATCACCAAAAAGCTACCTCCAGCACAGGAGAGTTCCAAATTTGCATATCACGTGACCCAGGTCAAAGATGTATTCATCCGCGGTGATGCGGCCATGTCTGGCGGTGATTCGGTCGCGGGAAAAAGTAGTCCCTAGATAAAATGGTCCGATGGGGTCGAGTGAGGTATCAAAGTGAAGCTTAGGTGAAGGGGCATCTAATGGGCTGGGTGTGGGGTTGACATAGCGTTATTCTGCGCATGCGCGGTGGCCCAAGGGTATGGAAATAACCGTTTTGAGATGTAGGGGAGCCCCTAGTGGACCGATGGGGTCGAGTGAGGTATCAAAGTGAAGCTTATGTGAGGGGGCATCTGATGGGTTGGGTGTGGGGTTGACATAGCGTTATTCTGCGCATGCGCGGTGGCCCAAGGGTATGGAAATAGACGTTTTGGGAGCTAGGGGAGCTACTCATGGTCCAATGGAGTTGTATGAGGTATCCATGTGAAGCTTATGTGAAGGGGTATCTAATGGCTGGGTGGGTGCATGTAAAAATTTTCCTGAAAAAAAAAAAAAAAAAACTGAACTCGGAATTTATCGAAAAATCCGGGAAAATACCTATATGGGGTATGGGGGGGGTGGTATATAGGTCGCCGGGCTTAACGGGGCTCGCCTACCAACAGAGTTATCTCCCCCTAGTTCCAGGGTGGATGTATGTAAAAAAATTCCTGAAAAAATACGGAATACGGACTTTATTCTAAATTACGGGAAAATGCCTATATGGGGTATGGGGGGTATAGGACCATCCTGGGAAACCTACTTCTCGACATTTGCGGTATAGGTTGTGGGGTCTCGTTTTCTTAGTCTCGTCATTTAGAACATGATAGGAAGTGTCCCCGAGCGAAACGGTGAAATTTTTGAAAAAGTACGATATAGCCACATATGGGCCCATACTGGAGTATAGGACCGATGTTTGTCCCCCTGGGAAACCCACTTCTATACATTTGCGGTAGGGTTGTGGGGTTTCGTTTTCTTAGTCTCGTCATGTAGAACACGATAGGAATTGTCCCGGAGCGAATCGGTGAAATTTTTGAAAAAGTACGATATAGTCCCATATAGACATATATATATAAATATATATTCCCATGCTGGAGGTATAGGACCGATGTTTATCCTACTGGAAAACCGACTTCTCGACATTTGCGGTAGGGTTGTGGGGTCTTGTTTTTCACGTCTCGACATGTAGAACATGATAGGAAGGGTTGCGGAGCGAATCGGTGAAATTTTTGAAAAATGTCACCAAGGCCTGGGTAGGCCCATAGGCCTATACTGCATGGCTAGGGGTGTATAGACCCATACGGGATGGACATGTTGGAGTCTAGGTGAGTCCCTGGTGGTCCAATGGGGTCGAGTGAGGTCTTATTTTGAAGCTCTCGTGGAGGAGCATCCGACTGGGCTAATGGTTCGTCCGTGTTCAATAGTCTGCGCATGCGCAGACTGGCCCGTAGTATAGAAAACAGGCATTTTGGGGGTTATGTGGGTGTGTGTTTAGGATAGAGATGGGCCATTCACGGTTCGAATGGGTCGTGTGAGGTGTCAAAGTGAAGCTTGTGTGGGGTAGAGTCAGAATGGCGTATTTTTGAATGCAAGTCGCGTCAATCTGCGCATGCGCAGTTGGGTGTAGTAAGTAAAGTGGCCATTTTCGGGCAGTACATGAAGGTATTTGGGGTCGGGAGGGGCTATTCACAGTTCGAATGTGTCCTGGAAGGTGGCATCTTGTAGTTCTCGGGGTGTACATTCCGATTTGAGGGATGTTCCCGTCATCTGTGACGTCATCGGTTCGAGTAGTAGCGAAAGTGGCCATTTTCGGGCAGTACATGAAGGTATTTGGGGTCGAGAGGGACTATTCACGGTTCGAGTGCGTCGTGTGAGGTGTCATCTTGTAGTTCTCGGGGTGTACATTCCGATTTGAGGGATGTTCCCGTCATCTGTGACGTCATCGGTTCGAGTAGTAGCGAAAGTGGCCATTTTCGGGCAGTACATGAAGGTATTTGGGGTCGAGAGGGGCTATTCACGGTTCGAGTGCGTCGTGTGAGGTGTCATCTTGTAGCTCTCGGGGTGTACATTCCGATTTGAGGGATGTCCGCGTCATCTGTGACGTCATCGGTGACGTCATCAGTACGAGTAGTAGCGAAAGTGGCCATTTTCAGGCAGTGAAGGAAGGTATTTGGGGTCGAGATGGACCACCCATGGTCCGAATGCGTAGTGTGAGGTGTCATGTTGTAGCTCTCGGGGTGTACATTCCGATTTGAGAGATGTCCGCGTCATCTGTGACGTCATCGGTGACGTCATCAGTACGAGTAGTAGCGAAAGTGGCAGGCCCATAGGCCTATACTGCATGGCTAGGGGTGTATAGGACCATACGGGGTGGACATGTTGGAGTCTAGGTGAGTCCCTGGTGGTCCAATGGGGTCGAGTGAGGTCTTATTTTGAAGCTCTCGTGGAGGAACACTTGACTAAACTAATGGTTCGTCCGTGTTCAATAGTCTGCGCATGCGCAGACTGGCCCGTAGTATAGAAAGTAGGCATTTTGGGGGTTATGTGGGTATGTGTTTGTGTTAGAGATGGGCCATTCACGGTTCGAATGGGTCGTGTGAGGTATCCATGTGAAGCTTGTGTGGAGTAGAGTCAGAATGGTGTGTTTTTGAAGTGCAAGTCGCAAGGACTAATATTGATCCCCGGGCTTATTGAGGTGATGTGAATAACAACAAGTTCAGCAATGTTCATACAGTTTATTATCCCCAATGTTACATCATACCCAGGCTGGGGGAGCCGCCCTGGGTATGTTTAGTATGTTCACAGCAAAACAAATTGAAATATCAAACACCATGTTTTATTATTCAACGCACCGTCACATTAGGTACAAGTGTTTACTGAGCTCAAGTCAATGATCAGCATGTAGACATAGAGAGTATGTACGACATGTTATGGTATTCATCAGTGCACGAGTGACGCATTCAACCGATGGCAGTGTTGGATCAGCTTGGTAAGGAAAAACGTAACATTGCTCACCCTCTTCACTGTCCACTTGGTGTTGGGTCGTTGTTGTTGGGCCCATCCCAAGATATCCAATTGTTCCACTTGATCCAGCATCATCTCTAGTGACCTCCGGTCAGTGATGGTAAACGGTTGGTCGTACACTGGGTGGATGGCACTGGAATAGAAATAGCGCAATTCACCGGTCATCTTATGGCATAAGATGTACCCGAAAGCGACATTTAATGTGAAGGCCGTAGGTTGGTCATTGAAGATGGTTTCCACGTAGCTGCGTAGACTGGTGAGCTTGGTCAGTGGGAAATTATAGATATCTTGAATAGGGCGATGACGGTGGAAACAGTGCCGTGTCATGGTCCAGTGGCGCCGAGAGATGTCACTCTCTGGATGATATTCGGGTAAGAGATCGCTAGGAACATTTATGGGCTCGTCCAGAAAATGTTCGATGTATGACGTATGACTCGAAACCGTAACGGTGGGGTCCGGCTGGAAATCCAGGCTCTTCCCAACTGTGGGTATAGGCGGGCTCTCCGTCATCGCATCACCAGTGGCGTTCGTCTCCCCGGGCTTATCTTCACTGGGTCTGACCTTCCGCGGCTCCTCTTCAGTAGGAAGTTGTCGCCAAAACCGTGGAGACGGGACATGAATCAACCGTTGGTGTCGCAGCAACTGACTGCGTCGTTTGAAGAGTTGACCACAATCCTTACATTGTTCCGTCGCGCCCTCGTGGAATGAGCGTTCGTGGCGCAGTAAATGATCCCCCCGATTAAATGACCGTGCGCAGGTTATACAAGTATACCGTGCGCCGTTGTGGATGGAGGCCTCGTGGCGTCGTAAATCTTCTGGGCGAGTAAACTTCTTCAGGCAAGTTGTGCAAGTGAACATCTTGGTGGTTGACAGAGTGTCTAATGAAACGGTCAGGCCGTTTCCTTTTTATAGCAAGCTAGCTGGTCATCTATTTTTAGCACAATCAGTTTAACTTGGACGTCAGCGACAAGAACCCGGATGTAGGCGTATGTGTATGTGTGTGCTTGCGAGTGTGTTTTTGGGATCGGAGCTCTTAGGGGCTCAAAGACTGCGGAGCTCAGATCTCGGAGGTGACATTTGCATACGACCTCTGTGAGGTCACTTCCGCTTCCGTTCACGTGACCGGAACTGACCTTTGACACCGGCGCGCGCGGTGTAAAGGTTTCCACCGCATTAATGCTTCAACGCCCTGGTGAAATAGCTCAGAAGCTCTGATATTCCATGGAATTGTCACTCATTCTTCGAAATGCAGTGACTCCCGTCGACGCACGTCGTTACACCTTAACACTCTAACATATCGCCATGATATAGACCGGAGAAAGAACAACAACAGCAACAACAACAAGGATGACACATGAGCGAACAACAACAACAAGAGGTTTTTTTTTCATATAGTTTATTCTCCCCAGTGTTACATCATACCCTCGCTGGGGGAGCCGCGTTGGGTATATTTACAATTCAAGAAGATTCTTGTCCAATCAGAAGCCACCATTTGCATCTGTCATACTCGTTCCTGTCCGTTAGATGTATTCTCGGCTACTCTTGTCCAATCAGAAGTCGCCATTTCAGAAAGTTCCATCTTTGACCATGTTCGCTCTGAACAGTTTGCTCTAATCGTCATCGGGCAGGCCAGGATACCGTTGAGGAAACATATCCTCAGATAGTTGTTTGCGCATTCTGAGTATCTATCAGTGCATGGGTGAATACTTTCATCCGAAGGGGGTGGTGTGTCAGTTTAACCACGAAGAAGGTAACATTGGTGACCCGCTCCACTATCCACTTGGTGTTGGGACGCTGTTCATAGGCCCATTCCAAGGGATCCACAGTGTCCAGTTGGGCCAGCATCGTCTCTAACGACGCCCGATTGGTGATTGTGAAAGGATGGTCGTACACTGGGTTGATGGCACTGGAATAGAAATAGCACAATTCACGCGTCATCTTATGGCATAAGATGTACCCAAATGCTACATTTAATGTGAAGGACGTAGGTTGGTCATTGAAGATGGCTTCCACGTAGCTGCGTAGACGGGCGAGGTCGGTCAGTCGGAAATTGTACAAGTCCAATATAGGGCGATGACGGTGGAAGCAGTGTCGGATCATGGACCAATGGCGTCGATACATCTCACTCACTGGATGATCTTTGGGTAAGAGATCGCTGGGAACATCTACCGCATCTTCCAGAAAATGTTCGTTGTTGTCAGGCGTATGACTGGAAACAGTAATGCTAGGGACAGGCTTGATATCTAGGCTCTTCTGAGCTGTGGGTATAGGCGGGCTCTCCGTGATCGCATCACCAGTGGCATTCTTCTCCCCGGGTTCATCTTCAGTGGATCTGCCCCTCCTGGACGCCTCTTTAGTGGATAGTTGTCCCTCTTGCCGTGGTGACGGACCATGAATCAAACGCTCATGCCGTTTTAACTGACTGGGTCGTCTGAAGAGTTGACCACATTCTTCGCATGGACGCTTGGGTGGCCCATGAATTGAACGTTCATGGCGCTGTAAATGATCTGGGCGCTGAAACGACAGTGTAGGCCTACATATCGTACAGCTATACCGGGCGGTTCCATCGTGCTTGGTAGCCTCATGGCGGCGCAAGTCGTGCCGGCGAGTGAATGATTTCGAGCACGTAGTACAAGTGAACATCTTGGTGGTTGACAGAGTGTCTGATGAAACGGTCAGGCCGTTTCCTTTTTATAGCAAGCTAGCTGTTGATCTATTTTTAGCACAATCAGTTCAACTTGGACGTCAGCGACAAGAACCCGGATGTAGGCGTGTGTGTATGTGTGTGCTTGCGAGTGTGTTTTTTGGATCGGAGCTCTTGGAGTTCAAAGCCTGTGTAGCTCAGAGCTCGGAAGTGACATTTGCATATGACCTCTGCGAGGTCACTTCCGCTTCCGTCCACGTGACCGGAACTGACCTTTGACCCCGGCGCGCGTAAAGGTTTCTACCGCGTGGAGCCGCCATGTTGGATCCGCCATTTTGGAACCGCCATCTTGGATATGTCCCATAATGCACCGGGTGAAAATACTCGCTTCTGATTTGACGAGAGCTCTGTGACGGATTTTAAATACCCGCTTCTGATTGGTGGACGTCGCTAAAGGTGACCGGAACTGACCTTTGATCCCGGCGCGCAAAGGTTTCCACCGCGGACCAATACATATGGACTGATGATGGACACCTGTTCATTCCTATATTTAAAGACTCTACCACCACCACACACACCACCGCTGCACACCACCAACAACACCACCAACACCACCACCACCACCACCCACAATCCGCCATCTTGACCCACCACCACCACCACCACCACCACCACCACCACCCACAAGCCGCCATCTTGACCCACCACCACCACCACCAC
>JAVTVY010036524.1:0-15610 GCA_036873755.1 Hanleya hanleyi
AGATGTCACGGAGGTCACCGAAGATGTCACGGAGGTACCCGAAGAGACACGGAGGTCACCGAAGATGTCACGGAGATCACCGAAGAGACACGGAGGTGCCCGAACATGATACCAGCTAGCGTGCTATAAAAGGGAAGCGGCCTGGCCGTTTCATCAGACAATCTGTCAACCACCAAGATGTTCACTTGTACTACGTGCTCGAAATCATTCACTCGTCTGCACGACTTGCGCCGCCATGAAGCTACCAAGCACGAAGGAACCGCCCGGTATAGCTGTACGATATGTACACTGTCGTTTCAGCGCCCGGATCATTTACAGCGCCACACATGTGCACGCCATGAAGTACACAAGCGTCCATGCGAAGAATGTGGTCGGCTTTTCAAACTGACCAGTCAGTTGCTGCGACACCAACGCACACGACACCCTGTTCCACAGCCACGTTTGCAGGTAGAAGAGCCCGTAGGCATCAATATCGAAACAGGGGGAACTCCCACCCATCGCACGAGGGCCGATGATGATGTCGCCCTAATTCAACAGTCAAATGCCGACGACAAGACCTTGGGTCAGATTTTGTACGACGTGGAGGGCAAAGTACACTTCGTGGACGAACCCATAAATGTTCCCAGCGATCTGTTACACGAAGACCAGCCAGTGAGTGACATCTATCGGCGCCATTGGCCCATGATCCGGCACTGTTTCTGCCGTCATCGCCCTATTCAAGATATCTACAATTTCCGACTGACCGACCTCGCCCGTCTACGCAGCTACGTGGAAACCATCTTCAACGATCAAACTACGGCCTTCAAGTTGAATCTGGCGTTTGGTTATGTGCTGCAGCATAAGGAGACAGACCAAGCCCGATATTTTTACCCGAGCAGTAACATCTGGGTATTTGACCAACCGTTTACCATCATTAACCGGGCGTCGCTAGAGGCGATGCTGGAGAAACTGGACACCGTGGATCCCTTGGAATGGGCCCAACAACAACACCCCAACACACAATGGGTCGTAGAGAGGGTGACCAATGCCACGTTTTTCGTTACCAAGCTGACCGACCACCCCCATCGGCTGAATGCGTCACTTATGCACTGATGAATACCATAACATGCCGTACATACTCTATATGTCTACATGATCGTTGACGTTACGGAGGTGACCGAAGAGACACGGAGGTGACCGAACATGTCACGGAGGTCACCGAAGAGACACGGAGATCCATCCGGGTTTACACGGGAACAGCCGGGTAGTTACGGAGGTGCCCGAAGAGACACGGAGGTTACCGAAGATGTCACGGCTCGGCCCTCGACTTGGGGATAGTTGAACTCAGTGTGCTAAAAATAGATCACCAGCTAGCGTGCTATAAAAGAGAAGCCGCCTGGCCGTTTCATCAGACACTCTGTCAACCACCAAGATGTTCACTTGCACAATTTGCCAGAAGCTGTTTACTCGTCTAGATAATTTACGACGCCACGAGGCCTCCACCCACAACGATGCTCGGTATACTTGTACAACCTGCGCACGGTCATTCAATCGGGAGGATCATTTACTGCGCCACGAACGCTCATTCCACGAGGGCGCGACGGAACAATGTAACGGTTGTAGTCAACTCTTCAAACGATCCAGTCAGTTAAGACAGCACCAACGTTTGATTCATAGTCCATCACCACGGTATGAGCGACAACTTTCCACTAAAGAGGCACCCATGAGGGTCAGACCTAGTGAAGATGAGCCCGGGGAGACGAACGCCACTGGTGATGCGATGACGGAGAGCCCGCCTATACCCACAGTTCAGAAGAGCCTGGATATCCAGCCGGACCCCACCGTTACAGTTTCGACAATTTCCGACTGACTGATCTCACCCGTCTACGCAACTACGTGGAAGCCATCTTCAACGATCAAACTACGGCCTTCAAGTTGAATCTGGCGTTTGGTTATGTGCTGCAGCATAAGGAGACAGATCAAGTCCGATACTTTTACCCGAGCAGGAACATCCAGGTATTTGACCAGCCGTTTACCATCATTAACCGAGTGTCGCTAGAGACGATGCTGGAGAAACTGGACACCGTGGATCTCTTGGAATGGGCCCAACAACAACGCCCCAACACCAAGTGGACAGTGGAGAAGGTGACCAATGTTACGTTTTTCGTTACCAAGCTGACCGACCACCCCATCGGGTGAATGCTTCACCCATGCACTGATAGATACTCAGAATGCACAAACAACTATCTGAGGATATGTTGCCTCAACGGTATCCTGGGCTGCCCGACGATGATTAGAATAAACGGTTCAAAGCGAACATGGCCGAAGATGGAACTTTCTGGAATGGAGACTTCTGATTGGACAAGAATACATCTAACGGACAGGAACGAATATGAAACATGCAAATGGTGGCCTCTGATTGGATAAGAATCTTCTTGAATTGTAAATATACCCAACGCGGCTCCCCAGCGTGGGTATGATGTAACATTGGGGAAAATAAACTATATGAAAAAAACTTCTTGTTGTTGTTGTTCTCTCATGTCTCATCCTTGTTGTTGTTGTTGTACTGTCTCCGGTCTGTTAAGGCGTAACGACGGACGTCACTGCATTTCGAAGAATGAGTGACAATTCCATGGAATATCTAGAAAATCAGAGCTTCTGAGCTATTTCACCAGGGCGTTGAAGCATTGAGCTTGGTGTTGGCGGGCGTTGCTACAAGATGACACCTCACACGACGCATTCGAACCAAGGATGGTCCATCTCTACACCAAAAACCTTCCTTCACTGCCCCAAAATACCCGCTTTCGCTACTACTCGTACTGATGACGTCACCAATGACGTCACAGATGCTGCGGACATGCCTCAAATCGGGGTGTACACCCCGCGAGCTACAACATGACACCTCCCACGACACATTCGGACCAAGGATGGTCCATCTATACACCAAATACCTTCCTTCACTTTCCTAAAATGCCCACTTTCGCTACTACTCGTAATGATGACGTCACCGATGACGTCACAGATAACGGGAACATCCCTCAAATCGGGCTGTACACCCCGAGAGCTACAAGATGACACCTCCCAGGACGCATTCGGACCAAGGATGGTCCATCTCTACCCCAAATACCTTCCTTCACTGCCCCAAAATGTCCACTTTCGCTACTACTCGTACCGATGACGTCACCGATGACGTCACAGATGACGTGGACATCCCTCAAATCGAAGTCTACACCCCGAGAGCTACAACATGACACCTTCCAGGACGCATTGAACCAAGGATGGTCCATCTCTACCCCAAATACCTTCCTGTACTGCCCCAACATGCCTGCTTTCTATACTACGGGCAGACTGGGCATGCGCAGATTGACGCGACTTGCACTTAAAAACACACCATTCTGACTCTAACCCACACAAGCTTCACTTTGACACCTTCCACGACCCATTCGGACCCATAGCGGTCCATCTCTACCCCAAACACACACCCACATACCCCCCAAAATGCTCGCTTTCTATACTACGGCCAGACTGCGCATGCGCAGACTATTGCACACGGACGAACCATTAGTCGATACATTACAAACTCCATGGGAGCTTGAAAATAAGACCTCATACGACACCATAGGATCATAAGGGGCTCACCTTGACCCCAAAACGTTCACCCCGTATGGACCTATACCTCCATAACCATGCAGTATAGGCCTATGGGCCTACCCAGGCCTCGGTGAACTTTTTCCAAAAATTTCACCGCTTCGCTCCGGGACCCCTCCCATCGTGTTCTAAATGACGAGACGTGAAAAACAAGACCAAACAACCCATATCACAATGAACGTGTGTGAATTTCCCAGGTTGGACCTATACCCCCATATAGCCAGCCTATGGGACTATATGGGCTATACGGTACTTTTCCCAAAAATTTCACCGATTCGCTCCGGGACCCCTCCCATTGTGTTCTAAATGACGAGACGTGAAAAACGAGACCCCACAACCCATATCACAATGAACGTGTGTGAATTTCGCAGCCTATGGGCCTATATGCAGACCTCGTGAACTTTTTCCAAAAATTTCACCGATTCGCTCCGGGACCCCTCCCATCGTGTTTTTCTTGGTGAGACGAGAAAAACGAGACCCCACAAGCCATAGTAACACCCACACAAAAATTGACCACCCCTCCTCCCCATATAGCCAGTATGAGCCTATATACAGACCATGGTGACTTTTCTCAAACATTTCACCGATTCGCTCCGGGACCCCTGCCATTGTGTTTTTCTCGGCGAGACGAGAAAAACGAGACCCCACAACCCATAGTAACACCCACAAAAAAATTTGACCACCCCTCCCCCCATATAGCCAGTATGAGCCTATATACAGGCCTACCCGGTACTTTTCCCAAAAATTTCACCGATTCGCTCCGGGACCCTTCCCATTGCCATTTTCTTGGCGATACGAGAAAAACGAGACCCCACAAGCCATAGTAAAGCCCATTATCGACCCACTAGGGGCTCCCCTAGATCCCAAAACGTGTATTCCATACCCCTGGTCTACCGTGCATGCGCAGAATGACCATATTCCAACCCCATACCCAGCCCCTCGGATGCCCCCTCATATAGGCTTCACATTGATACCTCATACGACCCCATCGGTCCATTAGGGGCTCCCCTAGATCCCAAACGGCTATTTCCATACCCTTGGTCTACCGCGCATGCGCAGAATGACCATATTCCAACCCCACACCCACCAAGTGGGATGCCCCCTCACATAGGCTTCACATTGATACCTCATACAACCCAATCGGACTACTAGGGGCTCCCCTAGATCCCAAAACGGCTATTTCCATACCCTTGGTCTACCGCGCATGCGCAGAATGACGATATTTCATACATTAACATTGGAAGTCACTTGGTTGACATGGGACTACTTTTTCTCCGCGGAAGTGACGGCATCACCACCAGACCGCGGAAGAATGCATGCCCAGGGGCCCTTTGCCGGAACTATATTCACCCAGAGTTACCTCCCCCCTAGATTGGAACTCTTCTGTGCTGGAGGTAGTTTTTGGTCTCTTGAGCTGGTGGCGCCCCCTGGCGGAACTCCCCGTCATCTCCCCAAGAGTTATCTCCCCCCGGCAAAATAATGGCCTTCGTCCCGTCTCTATACTACTCAGGCAGCAGGCATCCATCCATCACATTTCGATCAGGTATAAGATACAAATTTACATGAACGCAATGTAGTTTTCTGCAAGAGAGGACGAGTCAAGCTGAAGATCCGCCTATGGTGGCCCTCCGCAGTTTCGTAGTAATGGCCCCTCTCTAATTTCATAATACGATAGACTGCCCTTGTTCTGCTACATCATAATTCTTCTTGTCTTCTTAATAGCTTATATCTATAATGCCATCCTGTTCAGCATTATCAACGCTGCAAACGAGTACGTACAAATCGAGTGCTGGCTTCGTCTACACGCTGATCGGGATCATGGAGTAAAGTTTGTCCTGCCTCAGTTATGCCCCTTGGGTGTGCCTAAAAATCGGGACTCATTTACGGGAAGAAAATCTGACAAAAAACGGTTAGGTTTTCACCCCCTTTTTTTGCCTTTTTAAGTTGAGACCGGACCAGGGAACGTGAGTAAGAAGTTTAATTGAAATCGCTCTTACAGATTTTTCTGGAAATTGAGCCGAATTTGACCATTTTTCGACATTTTTAAGGGGTTTCTAGGAAAAATGAGGCAAGCATGGAGAAGAATGTTCGAGCTAAATTTTTCTATAACATAGCAGTGTTATATCTTAAAATAATAGTTTCATCATGCTCTTTCAGAAAATATATACATATAAGTGATTGGGGTTGAAGGTTTTGCGACAACCGGTGGCCGAAAAACGGAGCCATAGTCTATTCTATGCCGAATAAAAGAATCTCCGGAGTGCACCCTTAAGGCATAATAGTGGAATCTATGCATTATCTTAATGTAGACTCCGTTACGGAGCGGAGATGTATCATTACGCCAGATTGTTTAATTTTGACTGCCTAGTTATACCTGAAGCGCTATTTTCGGAAGCAGGTGGAAAGAAGACCAGGAGTTCGATTAAAATAATCCACAGTGTGTCCATTAGTATACAATTGAGGTTACTGCATACTGTATTCCATACAGGAGTTATCTCCCCTGGACTGAGATTTCGGTGGATATTATGGCAGAACGAGGTCCTATCAGAATGATATAAATTTGCCAGTGTAAATTTTCTTTACAAGAGAACCCATTTACAGTCCATAAAGGATGGAATGGATGTATATTATTATGGTTTTACAAATTATTTCTCAAGTTTCTGAAGTATTTTCCATGTTTCTAAGAGAAAATTGAGTGCAAAATTACCAATAATTTGACTTGGTTACATCGCTTATTTGTATTTTCCCGCGTTTCTGCTATCATTGGAAAGCGGAAAAGTAACCACGGCCTTCATATTGCCGAATGGATGACCATTATTAAGAAGAAATAGGTTAATTTTGAGTTTTGTTCTCGAAAATCCTGCTAGAATTGGCAAAATTGATCAAAACAAAGATGGGGTAGGGGAAAGTTATCGGTCGGATTTCCCAAAATAATATGTATAACTGGCAAGTGTTGTATACCGCCATACTCGCAAACACTCTGAGATTACGATACATGTGAATAATTAATTTCGTAAAAAACATCCTGCCCCTTAAGGTGGCCCTCCGCAGTTTCGTAGTAATGGCCCCTCTCTAATTTCATAATACGATAGACTGCCCTTGTTCTGCTACATCATAATTCTTCTTGTCTTCTTAATAGCTTATATATATAATGCCATCCTGTTCAGCATTATCAACGCTGCAAACGAGTACGTACAAATCGAGTGCTGGCTTCGTCTACACGCTGATCGGGATCATGGAGTAAAGTTTGTCCTGCCTCAGTTATGCCCTTGGGTGTGCCTAAAAATCGGGACTCATTTACGGGAAGAAAATCTGACAAAAAACGGTTAGGTTTTCACCCCCTTTTTTTTGCCTTTTTAAGTTGAGACCGGACCAGGGAACGTGAGTAAGAAGTTTAATTGAAATCGCTCTTACAGATTTTTCTGGAAATTGAGCCGAATTTGACCATTTTTCGAGATTTTTAAGGGGTTTTCTAGGAAAAATGAAGCAAGCATGGAGAAGAATGTTCGAGTTAAATTTTTCTATAACATAGCAGTGTTATATCTTAAAATAATAGTTTCATCATGCTCTTTCAGAAAATATATATACATATAAGTGATTTGGGTTGAAGGTTTTGCGACAACTGGTGGCCGAAAAACGGACCCATAGTCTATTCCATGCCGAATAAAAGAATCTCCGGAGTGCACCCTATCGTCAAATCTCTATTAATAAAGAGTATTCTGTATCCAGACTCCAGACTGTTTTGTCGTATTCTGGGGTTAAATGCAACGATATGATTATGCATGTTCATTTAAGCACTCTGGAGATATAAACACGTACTGTTCGAATTTCTTTCAAATAAGAATGATTTGACGAGAACGTTGGGTTCTTGTCTCTGATGATTTGAGTGCTTGTGATTGAGAAAAGAGGCGTTAATTAATAGAAAGCCATATATATATACCAAGTCGCTGCAAATTATAGCATTGCTCGGTCCAAAGATATTGGACGACCTCGATCCGTTTACTTATTCGTATGCATTCGTATCGATCCAAAGTATCGTTAGGATTATGTCTACCAAGAGGTGGAGAAGTTTGACTTACCCTCGCTTCCACTTGCAAAAGCTCATCAGGTGTGGCTTACCATGCCAGGACTAAATATGACTAACCGAGGATTCGGTATCATATTCGAAGCTCAACGGCGAAAGTGCCTACCTGTCATTGGAAGTACTAAACCTACACCCTGTACATATTTCAATTCAGTGTATACGTGGAAGTATTCACTTCGAGGGAGTTGTTGAGGTACACCGATTCTTAGATCGCCTCCATTATATATTTTAATACTTTTGGTTTAGATATTGAAACAAGTAAGCCAACGATATACCATTGAATAATTCATATGTAAGTTAGAAGGTGATGATCAGCCCAGGAAGACGAGGAATATATTTATATCCTATGGTTTTAGTATTGTGAACTCGATGTCGTATTTGATTGAAAAGACGAGCCTTGTGATTGAAAAGATGAACCTTGTGATTGAAAAGATGAACCTTGTGATTGAAAAGATGAGCCACCGTGTTTTCCTCCAAATCGTTTTGAATTATGTTTTATTCCTGAAACGTTGTGCTAAGGGATGGTTCTTCTGTTAGTATGGAAAGAAAAACTCGAACAGAAAAGCTCGATTGCCGAAGTAATCAGTGTTAAATAGTTTTCATAGCACTTCAAAAACCACCTTCCCCCACAATGTCATCGATTGATTCTATCCGTTTTCTTATCCGCTTTAGCGGAACGATAAAAAAGACGAACGTCTCTGTACATATGTAAATAGAAGAAGTATTGATTACGATTTCGAATATCGTCTTGCGTACAGAAATTCTTCACTGGTTTGGAGGGCTTTGGATTCATGTATTACTAAGATCGTTTAACCCCACCACCAGGCCTGGGCCATTTGGGCTCTGTCCCAGCCTGGTTGGTGGTGGCAGGGGATTTGGGGTGTGTGTGTTGGGGGGGGGGGGGGGGGGGGTTCTTTTAAAGTCTGTGCAAGCCTAACAATAATTTAGGTCAACAATTTAACAACAATCTAAAAGCGATCAAAGACCTGATACATACATTCAATCTTCCCTCGCCCGACAACATAGGTCTACTCGGTAAAAAGAGTCTCTCGAAATCTTAAAATCGTCACAGTTTATAGATATATGTTTAACTCTGATTTTTTCATGACATGGAATACAGATTCTGGTTCCTTTTTAATAAATGTTCGTGAGTCAGTCGTGAGTAATCGATTCTACAATACCTGATTATAGCCTGATCAAAACGATTCTGACTTTCAAGGAGAATATTGTTACTACGAGACTCCACCATGATTAATCTCATCTTCTGGGGCTGCCGTATCGTTTACATCAGCATCAGTATTTCCTGCAATGTAAATCTGACTAGGTAGCAAACAGAACAATATACTGTTGCTCAAATATACGGTGATATAATTTTAGAATTGTGAACTGCTGTCCGTGTGGGAGAATACGAATAGCAATGTAGGAGAATATTTGTGTGAATATAAATTGCCGTAAACAATTTCAGTGCAAGCTTCAAATCCAGTAAAGCAGCCATCGTGCATCTGGAACGTTCGTTCCTGTAATCGAACGATCTTTGTCTTTATTTGCATTTAATGAAATTTCAATACACGAACACGAACACAATGTAGCTTCTTGCAATAGAAAACGGGTCTGGTTACGAAGTTCCTTTACTAAATTCTGTATTGCTGAAAATCGTTCTTTATCGAGATGATTTCCATGTCTAGTTTGAAGGTATTATGTGTCTCGGTCACGTTTTTATTGTGTCTGTTTATTTGAGTACCACAGAGATATAATCACATAGCTTTCGAAAGACCCTTGATTAAATTTTAAGTAATAATGTCTCAGCGAGCTTAAGTGCTTTATACGGTTTAGAAAGAAAGCTCATCGGAAAACACCTGCTTCAAGAGTCAGATCTACGAAAGGGCGGGTGGTATGGCCTTCGCCCATAATGAATTTCCGAATCGCTCATTTTCGGGGATGTGCTGCCAACATATTCGCCTTTCCGGAATATACGAGTATACTTAGCAGTTTCCTAGCAATGACTCCTACGGTAGATCGTCCGTGTTCTGCCACATCATAATTCTTCTTCTCTTCGTAATAGCTAAACTATATAATACCATCCTGTTCAGCATTGTCGGTGCTACAAACGGGTATATGCGCATCGATGGCTAGGTTCGTCTACACAGTGATCGGGTCATGGAGTAAAATTTGTCCGGTCCCTTGGCTGTGCCTAAAAATTAAGACTCATCTACGGAGAGAAAATCAGAGAAAAAACGGGTAAGTTGACCCCCACATTTTTTTCGCGTTTTCAAGTTGGTACCTGAAAGTTTAAGTGAAATCGCTTCTACAGATTTTTTGCTAAAAATTGAGCTGAATTGGACCACCTTTCAACTTTTTAAATGGTTTTCTAGGAAAAATGAAGCAAGGTTGTAGGGGAATGTTCGAGATTCAGTTTGCTATAACATATCAGTGCTGTGTCTTAAAATAATAGTTCAATCATGCTCTTTCAAAAAAAAAAATATATACATATAAGTGATTTGGGTTGAAGATTTTACGACAATTGGTGTCCGAAAAGCGGACTCATGGTCTATTCCTTGCCGAATGGAAGAATCTTCGGAGTGCACCCTTAATGGCATACTATGATAGTGCAGTCTATGAATTCTCCCGACGTAGACTCCATTACGAAGCGGAGATGTGTCATTACGCGAGAGTAGTATATAAAGAGCAAATTCCCTATTATTTATGCAAATTTGTGGAGCAAGTGTGGAGCTCTCAGCCAATCAGAAGCGAGTATTTTGTCACGTGACTGCCCTTGCCCACCTCCAGCACAGAAGAGTTCCAATCTAGGGGGAGGTAACTCTGGGTCACTATAGTTCCGGCAAAGGGCCCCTGGGCATGTATTCCTCCGCGGTGATGCGGTTTTGGCGGTGATGCGGTCGCGGAAAAAAGCTTCCGCGGAGAAAAAGTAGTCCCTAGATAAAATGGTCCGATGGGGTCGAGTGAGGTATCAAAGTGAAGCTTAGGTGAAGGGGCATCTGATGGACTGGGTGTGGAGTTGAAATATCGGCCTTCTGCGCATGCGCGGTGGCCGAAGGGTATGGAAATAGCCTTTTTGGAGCTAGGGGAGCCCCTAGTGGACCGATGGGGTCGAGTGAGGTATCAAAGTGAAGCATTCATGAAGGGGCATCTAATGGACTGGGTGTGGGGTTGAAATAGCGGCATTGTGCGCATGCGCGGTGGCCCAAGGGTATGGAAATAGCCGTGTTGGAGCTAGGGGAGCCCCTAATGGTCGAATGGGGTCGAGTGAGGTATCAATGTGAAGCCTAGGTGAAGAGGCATTCAGGCAATGGGGTGGGTGCATGTACAATTTTTCCTGAAAAAAAACCCCGGAAAACGGACTTTATCGAAAAACCTGGGAAAATGCCTATATGGGGTATGGGTGGTATATAGGTCGCCGGGCTTAACGGGGCTCGCCTGTCAATAGAGTTATCTCCCCCTAGTTCCAGGGTGGGTGTATGTCAAAATTTTCCTGAAAAAATACGGAATACGGACTTTATCCTAAATTACGGGAAAATGCCTATATGGGGTATGGGAGGTATAGGACCATCCTGGGAAACCTACTTCTCGACATTTGCGGTAGGGTTGTGGGGTCTCGTTTTACTCGTCTCATCATTTAGAACATGATAGGAAGTGTCCCCGTGCGAATCGGTGAAATTTTTGAAAAAGTCACCGAACCCCATATAGTCCCATACTGAGGGTATAGGATCAATGTTTGTCCCCCTGGGAAACGTACTTCTATACATTTGCGGTAGGGTTGTGGGGTCTCGTTTTACTCGTCTCGTCATTTAGAACATGATAGGAAGTGTCCCCGTGCGAATCGGTGAAATTTTTGAAAAAAGTCACCGAGCCCCATATAGTCCCATACTGGGGTATAGGTTCAATGTTTATCCCCCTGGGAAACGTACTTCTATACATTTGCGGTAGGGTTGTGGGGTCTCGTTTTACTCGTCTCGTCATTTAGAACACGATGGGTAGGGTTGCGGAGCGAATTGGTGAAATTTTTGAAAAAAGTCACCAAGGCCTGGGTAGGCCCATAGGCCTATACTGCATGGCTATGGGTGTATAGGGCCATACGGGGTGGACATGTTGGAGTCTAGGTGAGTCCCTGGTGGTCCAATGGGGTCGAGTGAGGTCTTATTTTGAAGCTCTCGTGGAGGAGCATCCGACTGGGCTAATGGTTCGTCCGTGTTCAATAGTCTGCGCATGCGCAGTCTGGCCGTAGTATAGAAAAACAGGCATTTTGGGTGCTATGTAGGGGTGTGTTTGGGTTAGAGATGAGCTAATCACGGTTCGAATGGGTCGTGTGAGGTGTCAAAGTGAAGCTTGTGTGGGGTAGAGTCAGAATGGTGTGTTTTTGAATGCATGTCGCGTCAATCTGCGCATGCGCAGTTGGTTGTAGTAAGTAAAGTGGCCATTTTGGGGCAGTACATGAAGGTATTTGGGGTCGAGATGGGCTATTCACGGTTCGAATGCGTCCTGGAAGGTGTCATCTTGTAGTTCTCGGGGTGTACATTCCGATTTGAGGGATGTTCGCGTCATCTGTGACGTCATCGGTGACGTCATCGGTACGAGTAGTAGCGAAAGTGGACATTTTCGGGCAGTACATGAAGGTATTTGGGGTCGAGATGGGCTATTCACGGTTCGAATGCGTCCTGGAAGGTGTCATCTTGTAGTTCTCGGGGTGTACATTCCGATTTGAGGGATGTCCGCGTCATCTGTGACGTCATCGGTGACGTCATCGGTACGAGTAGTAGCGAAAGTGGACATTTTCGGGCAGTACATGAAGGTATTTGGGATCGAGATGGGCTATTCACGGTTCGAATGCGTCCTCGAAGGTGTCATCTTGTAGTTCTCGGGGTGTACATTCCGATTTGAGGGATGTTCGCGTCATCTGTGACGTCATCGGTACGAGTAGTAGCGAAAGTGGCCATTTTCGGGCAGTACATGAGGGTATTTGGGGTCGAGATGGTGCGGTAGGAATATCATTCTGCGCATGCGCAGACGCAATGCGGAGCTCTCGTCCAATCAGAAGCGAGTATTTCAAATCCGTCACAGAGCTCTCAGCCAATCAGAAGCGAGTATTTTGACCCGGTGCATTACGGGCCATATCCAAGATGGCGGCACGTATGTTCAAGATGGCGGCACATCCGGTGTCGAAAACTGGCCATTCCGTCGGGATGTGGTCACCTAGTGTCGAAAACTGGTCCTTGTATGGGTCCTGCTAGACGTTTTGACGCCATGATATAGACCGGAGAGAGAGAGAAAACAACAACAACAAGGATGACACATGAGGGAACAACAACAACAACAAGTTTTTTTTTTCATATAGTTTATTTTCCCCTCCATCATAACATACCCACGCTGGGGGAGCCGCGTTGGGTATGTTCACAATTCAAGAAAGACTCTTGTCCAATCAGAGACCTCCATTTGCATCTGTCCTATTCGTTCCTGTCCGTTAGATGTATTCTTGTCCAATCAGAAGTCGCCATTTCAGAGAGTTCCTTCTTCGGTCATGTTCATTCTGAACCGTTTATTCTAATCATCGTCGGCCAGGCCTGGATATTCTTCGGGCAGCATGTCCTGAAACAGTTGTTTGCGCATTCTGATCGCATTTTCCAGGGCCTCGGTGGGTGGTAAACCCATATCCTCTTCCAAGTGACGCTTGGTCTTCATGATGGACCTGTGCGTGGGGTCCCCTTTCATTTCAAGCGGTAGTAAGGTATACTGTTCATAGATCGCCATGGCTGTTTTCCTGATGCGGGGGCGCATTTGGGTGTACGTCTGTTGTAAATTATCCTCTCCGGCGTCCTCGATCGCTTCAGCGTGAGTATTGATAGCTGCTGTCACAATACGATCCCAGAAGGTAGGTTCTGCCTCACTTTCCTGGGATGAAGGCTGATTCTCTGAGGTCAAGCTCTCCATATCAGTAGATAGACTGTCAGCCATCTTGGATTCGGTATCAGTCGATGCACTCTCATCAATCTCTGTATCAGTATCTGCCTCAACGGGCTCCTCGGCGTCTTCAGTCCCATGTATATTTTTCTGGTGTCGCATCATATCGTAATGTCTGGTGAACGTGCGTTCACACTCAGAACAAGTATAAGCCATGTTGACGGTTGAACGTCGACTGTGCGTGTTTTGGGAATACGCTCGCTTTTATAGACAGTAACGCCCATCAACGCTTAGCTCAACGCTTCAACGCCCTGGTGAATTAGCTCAGAAGCTCTGATTTCATGGAATTGACACCAATTCATCGAAATGCAGTGACGCTCGTCAACGCCCGTCGTTGCGCCTTAACGCTCGTCTCAACGCTTTAACACACTTTCTTAATGCTTTAACGTTGTTTAATGATGCGTTCGAACAAATGTTTCTTTTGTGCTATTGCTCTGACATACGCCGCTTTCCAGTTCATGCCCGAGGTTTTCAACATCGACGCTGTTCTTTCAATTTCCATATGGACTGGGTCCTTATCCAACAATTTCATATAGGTCAGTAAGTCGACATACTGTTGACGTAAAGCCCGTCGTAGTCTGGGTGCCAATCTGTTATGGGCTAAAATTGCAGCTTCCTCTTTCGAATACCCTTTGCGTTGAAACTTGTTTCCTGTGGCCTCCAACATCCCGCCCATCTCGGCGTCCATACTTTCTTTGAACAAATCCTTCCATAGCCTCGAGTTCACATTATGTTCTTCAACCTCGGGTTGGGCCTTCACGGTTGGGTGATATTCCAGGACTGATGGTATGAAGCGGGCCCGCTGTATGGGGGTGGGCTTCTGCTGCTGCTCTGCCAGGAGTGCACTCGGCGGATGGTGTAGGGGTATAGGCCGTTGTGGTGATTCCTCGCCGGGTAACAGCCGGGTAACAGCCGACGATCTTCGGGGGTATGGGCTTTTAAATCTACGAACAGGTAGCCGTACGGACGAATTGTCGCTTCTTGAAACGCCCACATAAAATGGTCAATGTTCTGAGGATAAATTCGACTACCAAACACACGGATTTGTGCTCTATCAATGGGATTGGAGAACAACACAAAGTATTGGCAGTTCAAGGCAATATCTCTGGATATTGTTTTCACTTGAACAGGGGATTGAATGTCCTGTCACCAACTATTTTGTTCATACACGGTCTTTCGAATAGACCTGGACATTCTTTTTGGATGATTAAAGAATATATCAATAGATGAGGAGGTTACTTTGAGGTACAACTTGACAACTGAATTGACAACAAACCACCGCGGTGGAAACCTTTGCGCGCCGGGGTCAAAGGTCAGTTCCGGTCACGTGAACGGAAGCGGAAGTGACCTCCGGTGCTCCGGAGCTCCGGAGCTCCGAGTTCTCTTGTAGCAACGCCCGTCAACGCCCGGTGGTGGCGTCGGAGCTCCGGAGCTCCGAGTTCCATGAGCTCCGGAGCTCCAAGAGCTCCGCGAGCTCGGAGCTCTTGCATATAAACACACACATGCATCTGTGAAAGCTTCATTATACGCCTGGTGTCCGTGGAGATGAGAGCCATGGTTTACGCATGTCACTTGTTTTCGAAGTCATTTTCCACGCCATTTAATCTACGTAGACATATACAGCGAAGCCATCTCAAGGAACGGAGTCCCGATAACGTGCAAATTCAAAGTACGCGCGAGGAACGATCAACACCTACGTCACACACGACAGTATTAGATCACCCTTATACGATGACGGTGAGCGGCCCTACGGGGTGTGGAAAGACGTCCTGGGTGATGAAGTTCTTAGAAGAAGGTGTGGCAACCCCAGCTCCGACACGTGTTGTTTCGTGTTATAGCCAATGGCAGCCCGCCTACGAAACTACACGACTACAGAATGTGAGCTTTGTTCCAGGAATTCCTCACGACATAGACGAACCCTATTAC